>SJYX01007691.1:197948-223832 GCA_006410675.1 Oreotragus oreotragus | reverse complement strand
TCATTACCATCTTTCTAAATTCCATATATATGTGTTAGTATACTGTATTGGTGTTTTTCTTTCTGGCTTACTTCACTCTGTATAATCGGTTCCAGTTTCATCCATCTTATTAGAACTGATTCAAATGTATTCTTTTTAATGGCTGAGTAATACTCCATTGTGTATATGTACCACAGCTTTCTTATCCATTCATCTGCTGATGGACATCTAGGTTGTTTCCATGTCCTGGCTATTATAAACAGTGCTGCGATGAACATTGGGGTACATGTGTCTCTTTCTATTCTGGTTTCCTCGGTGTGTATGCCCAGCAATGGGATTGCTGGGTCATCTCCCAGCAATCTTGATTCCAGCTTGGTGGGGTTACTGAGTTCAGGTTTTAAATGCTTCAAGAACAAGTTTCCAACTCTCTGAGTATCATGGATAGTAATAATGAATTTTCTGTGCTTTTACTGAATATTATTTTCCACCTCTTCTACGTCTTCCCCTGGGAGCCCAGAAATCTTTGACCCTGAAAACTAAAATGTCTCCTCATTAGACTTACTCTTTATATAATAATAATAAGTGTCAGCTACTTCACTTAAACAGTGAGCCCGTTGCCATTTTGGTCATTTTTGGTTTGGTTCAAAGCCAGCTTCTTGCCCAGTGAAACCCAACCTCTCTCTCCCAACCAGATTGGGTTTCACTGGGCTCCTGCTGTCTGTTTTCTGCACCTGTGAAAAAGCCCAATGTGTTCCCTTCTTGTCGTCTTCCTTTTCTGCTCACTCCTTATATCCTGGCTGATACAATGAAGTATTTCCCATGTAGCAATGATTATAGGTGGGCTTCCCTGATAGCTCAGTCAGTAAAGAATCTGCTTGCAGTGCACGAGTCTGGGGTTCGATCCCTGGGTCAGGTCTTCCTTCTTCAGAGAAGGGAATGGCTACCCACTCCAGTATCATTGCCTGAGAATTCCATGGACAGAGGAGCCTGGTGGGCTACAGTCCGTGGGTGTGCAAGAGTTGGATATGACTTAGTGACTAAATCACCACCAATGATTACAGATAGCTCCATCCTCCTGAGGGGGTGAGCTGAGGGTGAGGGAAGGATGAAGAGAATGTGCCTGTCCATTGTTGGTACAGTGATTCTGCTCAAGATGTGCTTGGTGGGATGTGGAGACTCTAATGGAACAGGACTGGATCCTGAAGAGTTGAGGAAGGTGTCAGCAGAGCTGACAGGTGGTCTGGGATGGGAATGCTGGGCAGTGGGGGGATCATTTCCATTATTCCATACCCCCTAACTTCTGGTAACACCATTTGTAACTGTGGGAAACATGACATACCTGTCGAAAGTACCTGCAAGTATTTGTTCATTCAGTAAATATTTGTTGAGCGCTTACTGAAGTAGAAAAGGTAATAACATGTACTGTGTGCTGCAAGCATGTCAGGTGGTGTGTTGAAAACTTTGTTTACATCCATTACTTCATTTAATCCTTATGATGAACTGTGAAGTACATTGTTATTTTGCAGATGAGGAAATTGAGACTCAGAGAGAAAGAGTAATACGTCTGAGGTTACACAGCTAGTACGTGGAAGCTGGATTTCAACACACATCCTCTGACCCCCAGAGCCCCCCATATTTAACCACCACACCTCATTACCAGGGCCCCTACACTTAAGATCCTCTGGAGTGCAGAGGAGAGGTCTGCCTTTGTGAGATGTCCCGGCTATTAGGATGGCCAACTGTCTTGTTAGCTTAGGACTGTCCTAACTATCAACCAGGACCAGTTTGCTTGTATGTATTTGTATACAGTTGTATGGTATATGCATGCTCAGTTGCTTCAGTCATGTCTGACTCTCTGCATGTGATCCACCAGGCTCCTCTGTCCATGGGATTCTCCAGGCAAGAATACTGGAGTGGGCTGCTGTGCCCTACTACAGAGGATCTTCCCGGTCCAGGGATTGAACTGGCAACTCTTATGTCTCCTGCATTGGCAGGCAGGTTCTTTACCACCAGCACTTGGGAATCCCTGAAAAGTACAGTAGAACAGTACAACAGCTATTCTCCAGGCAAGAATACTGGAGTGGGCTGCTGTGCCCTACTACAGAGGATCTTCCCGGTCCAGGGATTGAACTGGCAACTCTTATGTCTCCTGCATTGGCAGGCAGGTTCTTTACCACCAGCACTTGGGAATCCCTGAAAAGTACAGTAGAACAGTACAACAGCTGGCATACAGGGGGTGGGACGCATATTTGCAACTTTTGAAAGCTCAGAACTTGAAGGTTCATATACAGGGAACTTATTGTATTTGGATTTTTCTTTTAGGCAAAATTTCACTGCTTAATAGTTGACTGTGCAGTGAGATAGGTGAATCCTGCTATAGCTGTCTCTCAACATGTACAGATCAAATTGTATTCAAAGAGACTAACTCTGGACATGATTAACTTTCTTTGAGACTATCCTTTAGTGCAGAGAAGAAGAAAATACCACTCTTCTTGCCTAGCAGCGATTCTGGTTGCCGCAAGTGCAGGTTTAAACTGATGGATGCCTTGAAGTTTACATCTGTTATTCTTTCTGTCATCATGACATACATTTTTTTTTTTACCATATTTATTTATTTATTTATTTATTTTTATTTTTATTTTTTTGTATTTATTTATTTTTTTACACGAACTCCCAAACATGAACCCCCCTCCCACCTCCCACCCCACATCTTCCCTCCAGATCATCCCCATACACCAGCCCCAAGCATCCTGCATCCTGCATTGAACATAGACTGGCAATTCATTTCTTACATCATAGTATACATATTTCAATGCTATTCTCCCAAATCANCCTCTTCCAACCATCAGTAAAAGCCCAAGTAACACAGCTATGCACTTAGTGATGGACAGACATATATATAAACAAATTCTAGCTTTTGAAGACGATGGCAGAGGTCTTAGAGGCGGAACTGGGTCAGTTCCCCGTGTTGAGTTTTGCTCAGTCACAGACAGGTTCTTTGACCCTTTTCATCTTGGGGATGTACTTTGGGGCAAGGCAGCGGGGAGGTAACTATGAAGCAGTTAAGTGCAGCTATACCACATACTAGGGGCTTCCCTGGTGGCTCAGAGGTTAAAGCGTCTGCCTGCAATGTGGGTTCGATCCCTGGGTTGGGAAGCTCCCCTGGAGAAGGAAATGGCAACCCATTCCAGTATTCTTGCCTGGAGAATCCCATGGAGCTGTCTCTTATACACATCTTGATTCCTCCAGTTCCATTCTTCTTTCTCAAAATTGCTTTGGCTATTCGAGGTTTTTTGTGTTTCCATACAAATCTTGAAATGATTTGTTCTAGTTCTGTGAAGAATCAATATAGTGAAAATGAATATATTACCCAAAGCAATCTACAGATTCAATGCAATCCCTATCAAGCTACCAGCGGNCCCATTCCAGTATTCTTGCCTGGAGAATCCCATGGAGAGAGGAGCCTAGTAGGCTACAGTCCATGGGGTCGCAAAGAGTTGGACACGACTGGGCAACGTCGCTTTCACTTTCTTTCATACCACATACTAAATTTTGACTTGTTGTTTAGTTGGTCAGTAGCCTCCAACTTTTGCAAACCCGTGGGTTGTAGCCTGCCAAACTCCTCTGTCCATGGGATTTCCCAGGCAAGAATGTTGGAGTGGTTTGCCATTTCCTTGGCTATACTAATTGCTATAAAAACAAGATAAGTAGGCTCTTCTATTTGATATATTTGTCAAAGGGTCTTAAATAGGGCAAAAGAGTAGGCACTGTAAAATTCTCCATAGGAAACCCTTAAATTTTGATTCCTGGTATTTACATGTGTGTTTTTGAATATTACCTGTGTTCCTAATTAGATTAAAGCATCCCATGATACTTTGCTTTTGACACATGAGATATTCCTTAAAAGGGTGGTATGAAGANTCCCGTGGACAGAGAAGCCTAGTAGGTTACAGTCCACAGGGTCGCAAAGAGTTGGACACGACTGAGTGACTTCACCCTTCACCTTCCTAATTAGATTAAATCATCCCATGATACTTTGCTTTTGACACATGAGATATTCCTTAAAAGGGTGGTATGAAGAACAAATGAAAATCAGTCAACCCAACTTCCCCCAAATCTTCAAATCTTCCCCTAGATCTGTTCTACGTCACTCAGTACTAATTGCTGTAAACATCCAGTTAAGAGAAACACAATTTAAATGAATTTGGTAGCTTGACTCTTCATTGAATTGATTTTTCAGCAAAATGATTTTTTGAACATGAGCCCAGCTCCCCAAAGGCCTCCTTTTCCCACCCTCCGTCTGAAGCATGTCACGTACTCAAATGGTCATCAGATGGGAACCACTGAAATTGTGTGGTTTTACCAGCCCCTGGGGAGGTGCAGCTGCCTCTCACTTTAGCCCTGTTGACAGTCATCCTCTCTCGATGTGCCCTGTTAAGGGGCAATGTGGGCTTTCTTTTATCCTAAATCTTCCAGCAACTCCTTGATACTTCCTTGTCTGTGCTTTATCCCCGGGATGCTATTTCTTCTCCCCAAGCCTTGTTTTGTTTTCTTGTATTTGCTTTCAGTCTAATTCTCAATTTCTTTCTACCTTCTCGCCCTAGTCCATGACCACATTCACCCATCCTTACAAACTTGTTTCTTGGACATCCACGTTCCCCCAGCCNTATATATTCAAAAACCTAATGCTTCAAGCTTCATAATAAGGCTGTGGTGATATGTTCTATAAAAACATGCCACCAAACTTTTCTCTCTGCTTGTCAGGGAGTGGCTCTTTACAAGGGAACAAAGGGAACCTCTAATATTGAATCCAAGATATTCAGAACTTAAAAGAGATTGACAAGAGTGGTCCATCAACTGTATTTATTGTGATTTCTGGTACATGGAATAGTTACCTGGACTCCATTATGGCATTAGAGGGTTTGCATTTCAGAGAATTCTTCAAAGTGGTACCATCTTGGTCCTGATTTTTCAGGGAGTTTGAGAACCTTCAACGTGAGCCCTTTCTATGGCCCCAGAGGCATGAGAGACAGGAGCTCAGTTATTAGAGAACTCAGAAAGATGGAAAATGTTGGTTGCAATCCAGGGGGCTTATCATACTGCTGAGTATAGCTTCACCCAAAAAGATGTCCTTTTCATTATAGGGGACTGGAATGCAGAAGTAGGAGGACAAACACCTGGAGTAACAGGTATCTGGCCTTGGAGTACAGGATGAAGCAGGGCAAAGGCTAATAGGGTTTTGCCAAGAGAACACACTGGTCATAGCAAACACCCTCTTCCAAAAACACAACAGAAGACCTGTCTCTTATACACATCTAGATGTGTATAAGAGACAGTAGACACACAATCAAGAAGAAAGAAGTCACTTGAGGGTTTTACATCGAACCCCTTTCCTGGTCCCTTGTTACTCTGGCAGCAGTAGAAGAGTAAGGAGAGGTGGTTGTGTAATAGCATCAAAGACGCTTGGGCCCTCGGGTCAGAAAGAAGTCTTGGGATTCTAAGCCTGATCCTGTGAGAATAAATGTATCTAGAGGTGGTCAGTGAACACAGGGCTGTGAGAGGGGAAGCTGTCAGATTGCTGGGTTCTGGAGCCCTTACCGCAAATCACTATGTTGAAGTCTCAACCCCCATTTCCTCAGAATATAACTATATTTGGAAATAGTGTTTTTTTTCCTTTTTTTTTTCACTGTGTTCAATCCCAAGCTCCCAGTCCCTCCCCTGCCCACCCTTTCCCCCTGGTAACCAAAAGTTCATCTCTAAGTGTGTGAGTCTGTTTCTGTATTGTGGATAAGTTCATTTGTACACATTTTTTTCTCTTTTGTTTAAAATTCCACATATAAGTGATATCAGATATTTGTCATTCTCTGTTTGACTTACTACTTCGCTTAGTCTGATAATCTCCAGGTCCATCCATGTTGTGCAGATGGCATTAGTTCTTTCTTGGAGATGCAGTCTTTAAAGAGGTGATTGAATTTTCAATAGAATGGGGCCATTAGGTCGGGGCCCCAATCCAGTAGGATCAGTGTCCTTATAGGAAGAGGAAGAGATACTGAGGGTGTGTGTACAGAGGGATACATATGTGAAGAGGCTGTAAGAAGGTGGCCATCTGTGAACCAAAGAGGCCTCAGGTGAAGCCAAATTTGCTGACAGCTTGATCTTGGACTTCAGTCCCCAGCACTGTAAGGAAATATATTTCTCTTGTTTAAGCCATGCAGTATGTGGTGTTTTGTTACAGCAGCCTTAGGAGGCTAATTAATGCATGGAGGAAGCTAAATTCCTGGATAATCAGTTTGGCACATCACAGCTGAGAGGCTTAATGGTACAGGAGATTGTGGCATAATAAGGTATTCCTGCTTGGAGTGAGAAAACAGTCCTTTCTCATGAATATTTCCCCCTAATCAGGAGATTGGAATTTTCTACTATTTCCAGAGGAAGAGTGAAGTAATCCCCCTCAATATGCTATTTGTTTCCTTAGTTTGTGCCATTAGCTCTGTATTACCTTCACATAAAGAGAATTCTTTGTAACAGTGATCTAACAAATTCCAAAATTTGTCTCAGCAAAAAAAAAAGCAAGACAAAACAAAAGTGCCTGGTGTTTGAAGAGCTCACATTCTTTACTCCAGAATTTTTTTTTTTTTTTCAATTCAGGCAAGTTTCCTGCATCAGGATTCGTGCTAGTTTTCACAGAAGATACACTAAAGTTGGAATAGGGTTTTAAATTGGTTTTATAACAAAGGCTATAAATTATACTAGGTGACTCAAATTATTCATGAGAGAGAGTAGATCTTGATTTATGCACTAGTTTTGTGTAAATTTCATTTTCGTAAAGTAAATCACTTTTCCCATTGACTCACATTATAATTTGAGATACGCTTTATCTTCTTTTCTGAATAATCTTCAGTTGACAGAGGCTTCTTTTTGCATATCCATGCAAGCTTTTAATGACCTAAATGCAAACACAAATGAAGCATAGCTATTTACAGAAACTGCAAGGGAGCCATGTATTTATTCAAGACACACGACAAACTCTTACTAAAGGCCAGCTGAATGGCAGGAACTGTAACTAAAGACATGGACCCCCTGGCTTCAGGAGGCTTGCTGTCTCAGGTAGACTGAAAAAATGATTTTGAGAAGCAATCAGTCTCCACAATTTGAATGTCCTGTACTATTCATACAGTGGATGTTCTTAAAATTGCATTATATATCACCAGAGAGATTTTGGTCATTTGTTGATATCTGATCTAGTGTGAGGGCTTCCCAGGTGGTGCTAGTGGTAAAGAACTTGCCTGCCAGTGCAGGAGACATAAGAGACACAGGTTCGATCCCTGGGTGGGGAAGATCCCCAGGAGGAGGAGGGCATGGCAACCCCCTCCAGTATTCTTGCTGGAGAATCCCATGGACAGAGAAGCCTGGTGAGCTACAGTCCAGAGAGTTGCACAGAGTCAGATATGATTGAAGTGACTTAGCCCCAGCACAAGCACACAGTCTAGTACTTATCAGTAAAGTTGATGTCTTGTATATTGCTGGCATTTCCATGACCTTTTTGTTTTGTTTAAGAGGGCTTGGGGATAAACTCTTTAATTAATTAATTAATTTGGCTATGCCCGGTGGCATGTGGGGTCTTAATTCCCTGACCAAGGATGCAACTTGTGTCCCCTACACTGGAAGCATGGAGTCTTAACCACAGGACCACTAGGGGTCCATGTCTGCCTTATTGCTTGGAGGGGGTGGTGTCAGGAATTCTTAACCTGGAATCCATGATGCTTTAGAAGGTTTAAGGAATCACCCCAAATTGTGTGTAAAATCAAATGTCTGTGTGTCCATGTGAGTCTTTCTGGGAAAGAGGTCGTTACCTCCATCAATTCCTTGAAAGGACCTGTCATCTTAAAAAATGATTAGAAAAATAAGCAGTGAGTTTATTGTCTCAGTCCAGCTTCCACATATAGTGTTCCTATGAATCCAGCTTTACTACCAGCAAGTAATTTTGAGAAGATAAACTAGAGTTACTGGAGGGGATTCATTTCTAGACACAAAACATTTATTGAGCACCTGGCATTTTGTAGCATTGTAGTAGGCCTTGCAGGGTCAATAGGCAGTGCTGAGATAGAGCTGAGGAAGCCACAGCAGTTTTTTAATTGGCTACTAGCCTTGTGGTCTGGGATGGGTATGGCTAGCTTATAGGAACAGAATCAAAATGGACAGTTGCCATGAACAGCTAATAGCTCCATTAGGGACTATGTAATATTTGTGCAGAAAATCCCATTAAACATAGATGGCCAGTTATACAAGGAAATTTTTAAAATATTGTGCTGGCCTTTAAGTAGTAAGCAAGCTATTGACTTAAAATGCTTTATTGCTTGGAAAGCATTATTAATGGAGAGTATTCTCCATTTTCTATTTATCTTTTCCCTCATTATTTCTCTTAGGCAAAGACTGTCTGGACACAATGAACACATTAACGGTTCCCACCCTTGAATGCTCTTTAGAAAAACACCAAGTATTTATTGATTCTTTATGGGTTTTTCTACCTAATGAAAGCTAGTTAGAATCAACAACCTTAACAACAATGTGTTTTGTTCTCCCTGCTGCTAAAAAACAGCAGGCAAACATTTTTTAAGCAACAGAGCCATGGTACAAGTTAGAAGTAAATGAGCACTTTCCAACAATAAGATCTGCTAAATTACTGCATTTATATCCTTTCCTTAATCCCTATTATGAAGATCGCACAATTGAAGAATATCTTTGTATAATGAAGACTGCTGCTAACTCAAACATGATAGCACAAAGCAGGATGCCATCTGTTAGAATAATGTTGGAGCCTCTAATTTTACAATTGTTGGGAGCCCATCATTACTTTTCTATTTATTTAAAATATATATTCAAAAACCTAATGCTTCAAGCTTCATAATAAGGCTGTGGTGATATGTTCTATAAAAACATGCCACCAAACTTTTCTCTCTGCTTGTCAGGGAGTGGCTCTTTACAAGGGAACAAAGGCAACCTCTACTATTGAATCCAAGATATTCAGAACTTAAAAGAGATTGACAAGAGTGGTCCATCAACTGTATTTATTGTGATTTCTGGTACGTGGAGTAGTTACCTGGACTCCATTATGGCATTAGAGGGTTTGCATTTCAGAGAATTCTTCAAAGTGGTACCATCTTGGTCCTGATTTTTCAGGGAGTTTGAGAACCTTCAACGTGAGCCCTTTCTATGGCCCCAGAGGCATGAGAGACAGGAGCTCAGTTATTAGAGAACTCAGAAAGATGGAAAATGTTGGTTGCAATCCAGGGGGCTTATCATACTGCTGAGTATAGCTTCACCCAAAAAGATGTCCTTTTCATTATAGGGGACTGGAATGCAGAAGTAGGAGGACAAACACCTGGAGTAACAGGTATCTGGCCTTGGAGTACAGGATGAAGCAGGGCAAAGGCTAATAGGGTTTTGCCAAGAGAACACACTGGTCATAGCAAACACCCTCTTCCAAAAACACAACAGAAGACTCTACACATGGACATCCCCAGATGGCCAATACCAAAATCATATTGATTATATTCTTTGCAGCCAAAGATGGAGAATCTCTATACAGTCAGCAAAACCAAGACCAGCAGCTGACTGTGGCTCAGATCATGAACTCCTTATTGCCAAATTCAGACTTAAATTGAAGAAAGCAGGGAAAACCACTAGATCATTCAAGTATGAACCAAATCGAATCCCTAACTATTATACAGTGGAAGTGAGAAATAGATTTAAGGGCTTAGATCTGATAGAATGCCTGCAGAACTATGGATGGAGGTTTGTGATATTGTATAGGAGGCAGTGATCAAGACCATCCCCAAGAAAAAGAAATGCAAAAAGGCAAAATGGTTGTCTGAGGAGGCCTCACAAATAGTTGTGAAAAGAAGAGAAGCAAAAGGCCAAGGAGAAAAGGAAAGATATACCCATTTGAATGCAAAGGCAGGAATACTGGAGTAGGTAGCCATTCCCTTATCAAGGGAATCTTCCTGACCCAGGGATCGAACCTCGGTCTCCTGCGCTGCAGGCAGATTCTTTACTATCTGAGCCATCTTTCTACTGTGTACAAAATGCTAACATTTACCAAGTGTATGTTTTGTGCCAAGTGTATGTATATATACTACACATACACAAGTTCATCCAACTCCCACCTAATTTCATAAAAAAGAAAGGCAGAAAGAGAGTAAATAACTTGTCAAATATTGAGTAATAAATGATCTGAACATATTATTGATCAGAACTTGGGACTCCAGTTTTTAACCACTGTGGAGAGCTGTCCTAACTACATACTTTGGGGCTTACTTCATGAATGTGGCCCAGCAATCTGACTCTGGGCCATGCACCAGATTCCTTATGAGGCTGTAGATTAATATGGATGGGTCAGAGGATACCCTCTTCCATCCCCAAAGGGCTCTAGAAAGATGCTTATATAATCCAATTTGTTATTCTCTCATTAAAGAGAAGTATGCTTCTGGCCCCACTAAAATTTATCTTGGCACTTGTGTATTCTGTATCAGCCTTTTAGGAAATAAATGTTTAGCTACTCTGTAAAGCATTCCAAAGGCATAGACTTGTTGACAGTTGCAGAAAATGGAATTTGGAAACATTCAAGGATGGGAAAGAAAACAAGGGCTGTTTAAATAGGATTATTATAAAGGACCATGTGATTAGGACTTCAGATTTGAACTACATTAAATGTAAATTCAAAATTGTGATAGAGAAATCAGCTAATGTGTTAGTTAAGAATGTTTCAGGTGATCACTCTTGCACAGGTCTTTTCTGTCTCCAATGAGCCAGTTTTCTAAGGAACCGATTACACATCCTGACCTTGGAATCATAGGTCCCCCAGTGACCATGGAGCTGATACTTCCATAGGTTCCTGGTACCCTTACAGCAGATCTTGAACTTGCCTCTTCCAACCATCAGTAAAAGCCCAAGTAACACAGCTATGCACTTAGTGATGGACAGACATATATATAAACAAATTCTAGCTTTTGAAGACGATGGCAGAGGTCTTAGAGGCGGAACTGGGTCAGTTCCCCGTGTTGAGTTTTGCTCAGTCACAGACAGGTTCTTTGACCCTTTTCATCTTGGGGATGTACTTTGGGGCAAGGCAGCGGGGAGGTAACTATGAAGCAGTTAAGTGCAGCTATACCACATACTAGGGGCTTCCCTGGTGGCTCAGAGGTTAAAGCGTCTGCCTGCAATGTGGGTTCGATCCCTGGGTTGGGAAGCTCCCCTGGAGAAGGAAATGGCAACCCATTCCAGTATTCTTGCCTGGAGAATCCCATGGAGAGAGGAGCCTAGTAGGCTACAGTCCATGGGGTCAAAAAGAGTTGGACACGACTGGGCGACTTCATTTTCACTTTCTTTCATACCACATACTAAATTTTGACTTGTTGTTAGTTGAAAACTTTTGCAAACCCATGGGTTGTAGCCTGCCAAGCTCCTCTGTCCATGGGATTTCCCAGGCAAGAATATTGGAGTGGTTTGCCATTTCCTTGGCTATACTAATTGCTATAAAAACAAGGTAAGTAGGCTCTTCTATTTGATATATTTGTCAAAGGGTCTTAAATAGGACAAAAGAGTAGGCACAGTAAAATTCTCCATAGGAAACCCTTAAATTTTCATTCCTGGTATTTACATATGCGTTTTTGAATATTACCTGTGTTAAATGGCAATCCACTCCAGTATTCTTGCCTGGAGAATCCCGTGGACAGAGAAGCCTAGTAGGTTACAGTCCACAGGGTCGCAAAGAGTTGGACACGACTGAGTGACTTCACCCTTCACCTTCCTAATTAGATTAAATCATCCCATGATACTTTGCTTTTGACACATGAGATATTCCTTAAAAGGGTGGTATGAAGAACAAATGAAAATCAGTCAACCCAACTTCCCCCAAATCTTCAAATCTTCCCCTAGATCTGTTCTACGTCACTCAGTACTAATTGCTGTAAACGTCCAGTTAAGAGAAACACAATTTAAATGAATTTGGTAGCTTGACTCTTCATTGAATTGATTTTTCAGCAAAATGATTTTTTGAACATGAGCCCAGCTCCCCAAAGGCCTCCTTTTCCCACCCTCCGTCTGAAGCATGTCACGTACTCAAATGGTCATCAGATGGGAACCACTGAAATTGTGTGGTTTTACCAGCCCCTGGGGAGGTGCAGCTGCCTCTCACTTTAGCCCTGTTGACAGTCATCCTCTCTCGATGTGCCCTGTTAAGGGGCAATGTGGGCTTTCTTTTATCCTAAATCTTCCAGCAACTCCTTGATACTTCCTTGTCTGTGCTTTATCCCCGGGATGCTATTTCTTCTCCCTAAGCCTTGTTTTGTTTTCTTGTATTTGCTTTCAGTCTAATTCTCAATTTCTTTCTACCTTCTCGCCCTAGTCCATGACCACATTCACCCATCCTTACAAACTTGTTTCTTGGACATCCACGTTCCCCCAGCCGCCTCTAAGCTATTTGCTTTGTCCTATATTCACATTCTGGTTCGTTGCTTCTTATTACATTCTCAACCAATTGTTTGGCGTCCAAAAGATCAATCCACTGTAACTCTTCTTAAGATTATCAGTGATTTCTTAATTTCCAAATTCTCTGACCTTTTATTAGTCAATATCCCTAAAAGCCTCCATCAACATTTGAATCTCCTTTCTTCCATTAACATCCGTCTCTCGCAGTTCCTATACCTCCTTCTAGCTGTCCCTTTTCAATCTCTTTTATTGGACTTTCTTCTGCAGTGGTTCTCTTAATGTAAAGTTCTACACAGATGTAAGTGGAATTATTGTCATTGATTTACTGATGCTTAAATTCAAACAAAGGATTGGAGGTTTGTTTTGTATATCAAGAAGAGTACACACACATAGACACACAATCAAGAAGAAAGAAGTCACTTGAGGGTTTTACATCAAACCCCTTTCCTGGTCCCTCGTTACTCTGGCAGCAGTAGAAGAGTAAGGAGAGGTGGTTGTGTAATAGCATCAAAGACACTTGGGCCCTCGGGTCAGAAAGAAGTCTTGGGATTCTAAGCCTGATCCTGTGAGAATAAATGTATCTAGAGGTGGTCAGTGAACACAGGGCTGTGAGAGGGGAAGCTGTCAGATTGCTGGGTTCTGGAGCCCTTACTGCAAATCACTATGTTGAAGTCTCAACCCCCATTTCCTCAGAATATAACTATATTTGGAAATAGTGTTTTTTTTCCTTTTTTTTTCACTGTGTTCAATCCCAAGCTCCCAGTCCCTCCCCTGCCCACCCTTTCCCCCTGGTAACCAAAAGTTCATCTCTAAGTGTGTGAGTCTGTTTCTGTATTGTGGATAAGTTCATTTGTACACATTTTTTTCTCTTTTGTTTAAAATTCCACATATAAGTGATATCAGATATTTGTCATTCTCTGTTTGACTTACTACTTTGCTTAGTCTGATAATCTCCAGGTCCATCCATGTTGTGCAGATGGCATTAGTTCTTTCTTGGAGATGCAGTCTTTAAAGAGGTGATTGAATTTTCAATAGAATGGGGCCATTAGGTCAGGGCCCCAATCCAGTAGGATCAGTGTCCTTATAGGAAGAGGAAGAGATACTGAGGGTGTGTGTACAGAGGGATACATATGTGAAGAGGCTGTAAGAAGGTGGCCATCTGTGAACCAAAGAGGCCTCAGGTGAAGCCAAATTTGCTGACAGCTTGATCTTGGACTTCAGTCCCCAGCACTGTAAGGAAATATATTTCTCTTGTTTAAGCCATGCAGTATGTGGTGTTTTGTTACAGCAGCCTTAGGAGGCTAATTAATGCATGGAGGAAGCTAAATTCCTGGATAATCAGTTTGGCACATCACAGCTGAGAGGCTTAATGGTACAGGAGATTGTGGCATAATAAGGTATTCCTGCTTGGAGTGAGAAAACAGTCCTTTCTCATGAATATTTCCCCCTAATCAGGAGATTGGAATTTTCTACTATTTCCAGAGGAAGAGTGAAGTAATCCCCCTCAATATGCTATTTGTTTCCTTAGTTTGTGCCATTAGCTCTGTATTACCTTCACATAAAGAGAATTCTTTGTAACAGTGATCTAACAAATTCCAAAATTTGTCTCAGCAAAAAAAAAAGCAAGACAAAACAAAAATGCCTGGTGTTTGAAGAGCTCACATTCTTTACTCCAGAATTTTTTTTTTTTTTTTTCAATTGAGGCAAGTTTCCTGCATCAGGATTCGTGCTAGTTTTCACAGAAGATACACTAAAGTTGGAATAGGGTTTTAAATTGGTTTTATAACAAAGGCTATAAATTATACTAGGTGACTCAAATTATTCATGAGAGAGAGTAGATCTTGATTTATGCACTAGTTTTGTGTAAATTTCATTTTCGTAAAGTAAATCACTTTTCCCATTGACTCACATTATAATTTGAGATACGCTTTATCTTCTTTTCTGAATAATCTTCAGTTGACAGAGGCTTCTTTTTGCATATCCATGCAAGCTTTTAATGACCTAAATGCAAACACAAATGAAGCATAGCTATTTACAGAAACTGCAAGGGAGCCATGTATTTATTCAAGACACACGACAAACTCTTACTAAAGGCCAGCTGAATGGCAGGAACTGTAACTAAAGACATGGACCCCCTGGCTTCAGGAGGCTTGCTGTCTCAGGTAGACTGAAAAAATGATTTTGAGAAGCAATCAGTCTCCACAATTTGAATGTCCTGTACTATTCATACAGTGGATGTTCTTAAAATTGCATTATATATCACCAGAGAGATTTTGGTCATTTGTTGATATCTGATCTAGTGTGAGGGCTTCCCAGGTGGTGCTAGTGGTAAAGAACTTGCCTGCCAGTGCAGGAGACATAAGAGACACAGGTTCGATCCCTGGGTGGGGAAGATCCCCAGGAGGAGGAGGGCATGGCAACCCCCTCCAGTATTCTTGCTGGAGAATCCCATGGACAGAGAAGCCTGGTGAGCTACAGTCCAGAGAGTTGCACAGAGTCAGATATGATTGAAGTGACTTAGCCCCAGCACAAGCACACAGTCTAGTACTTATCAGTAAAGTTGATGTCTTGTATATTGCTGGCATTTCCATGACCTTTTTGTTTTGTTTAAGAGGGCTTGGGGATAAACTCTTTAATTAATTAATTAATTTGGCTATGCCCGGTGGCATGTGGGGTCTTAATTCCCTGACCAAGGATGCAACTTGTGTCCCCTACACTGGAAGCATGGAGTCTTAACCACAGGACCACTAGGGGTCCATGTCTGCCTTATTGCTTGGAGGGGGTGGTGTCAGGAATTCTTAACCTGGAATCCATGATGCTTTAGAAGGTTTAAGGAATCACCCCAAATTGTGTGTAAAATCAAATGTCTGTGTGTCCATGTGAGTCTTTCTGGGAAAGAGGTCGTTACCTCCATCAATTCCTTGAAAGGACCTGTCATCTTAAAAAATGATTAGAAAAATAAGCAGTGAGTTTATTGTCTCAGTCCAGCTTCCACATATAGTGTTCCTATGAATCCAGCTTTACTACCAGCAAGTAATTTTGAGAAGATAAACTAGAGTTACTGGAGGGGATTCATTTCTAGACACAAAACATTTATTGAGCACCTGGCATTTTGTAGCATTGTAGTAGGCCTTGCAGGGTCAATAGGCAGTGCTGAGATAGAGCTGAGGAAGCCACAGCAGTTTTTTAATTGGCTACTAGCCTTGTGGTCTGGGATGGGTATGGCTAGCTTATAGGAACAGAATCAAAATGGACAGTTGCCATGAACAGCTAATAGCTCCATTAGGGACTATGTAATATTTGTGCAGAAAATCCCATTAAACATAGATGGCCAGTTATACAAGGAAATTTTTAAAATATTGTGCTGGCCTTTAAGTAGTAAGCAAGCTATTGACTTAAAATGCTTTATTGCTTGGAAAGCATTATTAATGGAGAGTATTCTCCATTTTCTATTTATCTTTTCCCTCATTATTTCTCTTAGGCAAAGACTGTCTGGACACAATGAACACATTAACGGTTCCCACCCTTGAATGCTCTTTAGAAAAACACCAAGTATTTATTGATTCTTTATGGGTTTTTCTACCTAATGAAAGCTAGTTAGAATCAACAACCTTAACAACAATGTGTTTTGTTCTCCCTGCTGCTAAAAAACAGCAGGCAAACATTTTTTAAGCAACAGAGCCATGGTACAAGTTAGAAGTAAATGAGCACTTTCCAACAATAAGATCTGCTAAATTACTGCATTTATATCCTTTCCTTAATCCCTATTATGAAGATCGCACAATTGAAGAATATCTTTGTATAATGAAGACTGCTGCTAACTCAAACATGATAGCACAAAGCAGGATGCCATCTGTTAGAATAATGTTGGAGCCTCTAATTTTACAATTGTTGGGAGCCCATCATTACTTTTCTATTTATTTAAAATATATATTCAAAAACCTAATGCTTCAAGCTTCATAATAAGGCTGTGGTGATATGTTCTATAAAAACATGCCACCAAACTTTTCTCTCTGCTTGTCAGGGAGTGGCTCTTTACAAGGGAACAAAGGCAACCTCTACTATTGAATCCAAGATATTCAGAACTTAAAAGAGATTGACAAGAGTGGTCCATCAACTGTATTTATTGTGATTTCTGGTACGTGGAGTAGTTACCTGGACTCCATTATGGCATTAGAGGGTTTGCATTTCAGAGAATTCTTCAAAGTGGTACCATCTTGGTCCTGATTTTTCAGGGAGTTTGAGAACCTTCAACGTGAGCCCTTTCTATGGCCCCAGAGGCATGAGAGACAGGAGCTCAGTTATTAGAGAACTCAGAAAGATGGAAAATGTTGGTTGCAATCCAGGGGGCTTATCATACTGCTGAGTATAGCTTCACCCAAAAAGATGTCCTTTTCATTATAGGGGACTGGAATGCAGAAGTAGGAGGACAAACACCTGGAGTAACAGGTATCTGGCCTTGGAGTACAGGATGAAGCAGGGCAAAGGCTAATAGGGTTTTGCCAAGAGAACACACTGGTCATAGCAAACACCCTCTTCCAAAAACACAACAGAAGACTCTACACATGGACATCCCCAGATGGCCAATACCAAAATCATATTGATTATATTCTTTGCAGCCAAAGATGGAGAATCTCTATACAGTCAGCAAAACCAAGACCAGCAGCTGACTGTGGCTCAGATCATGAACTCCTTATTGCCAAATTCAGACTTAAATTGAAGAAAGCAGGGAAAACCACTAGATCATTCAAGTATGAACCAAATCGAATCCCTAACTATTATACAGTGGAAGTGAGAAATAGATTTAAGGGCTTAGATCTGATAGAATGCCTGCAGAACTATGGATGGAGGTTTGTGATATTGTATAGGAGGCAGTGATCAAGACCATCCCCAAGAAAAAGAAATGCAAAAAGGCAAAATGGTTGTCTGAGGAGGCCTCACAAATAGTTGTGAAAAGAAGAGAAGCAAAAGGCCAAGGAGAAAAGGAAAGATATACCCATTTGAATGCAGAGTTCTAAATTATAGCAAGAAGAGATAAGAAAGCTTGCCTCAGTGATCAATGCAAAGAAACAAAGGAAAACAATAGAATGGGAAAGACAAGAGATTTCTTCAAGAAAATTAGAGATACCAAGGAAACATTTCGTGGAAAGATGGGCTTGATAAAGGACAGAAATGGTATGGACCTAACAGAAGCAGAAGATATTAAGAAGAGGTGGCAAGAATACACAGAAGAACTGTACAAAAAAGATCTTCATGACCCAGATAATCATGATGGTGTGATCACTCACCTAGAGCCAGACATCCTGGAATGTGAAGTCAAGTGGGCCTTAGAAAGCATCACTATGAACAAAGCTAGTGGAGGTGATGGAATTCCAGTTGAGCTATTTCAAATCCTAAAAGGTGATGTTGTGAAAGTGCTGCACTCAATATGCCAGCAAATTTGGAAAACTCAGCAGTGGCCACAGGACTGGAAAAGGTCACTTTTCATTCCAATCCCAAAGAAAGACAATGCCAAAGAATGCTCAAACTACTGCACAATTGCACTCATCCCACATGAATTGGAGAAGGAAATGGCAACCCATTCCAGTATTCTTGCCTGGAGAATCCCAGGGAAAAGGAGCCTGGTGGGCTGCCATCTATGGGGTCGCACAGAGTTGGACATCACTGAAGCAATTTAGCAGCAGCAGCGGCAGCAGCACGCGCTAGTAAAGTAATGCTCCAAATATTCCAAGCCAGGCTTCAACTGTGAACTGTGAACTTCCAGATGTTCAAGGTGGGTTTAGAAAAGGCAGCGGAACCAGAGATCAAATTGCCAACATCTGTTAGAACATCGAGAAAGTGAGAGAGTTCCTGAAAAACATCTATTTCTGCTTTATTGACTATGCCAAAGCCTTTGACTGTGTGGATCACAACGAACTATGGAAAATTCTGAAAGAGATGGGAATACCAGACTACCTGACCTGCCTCCTGAGAAAACCGTATGCAGGTCAGGAAGCAACAGTTAGAACTGGACATGGAACAACAGACTGGTTCCAAATAGGAAAAGGAGTACATCAAGGCTGTATATTGTCACCCTGCTTATTTAACTTATACGCAGAGTACCTCATGAGAAGCGTTGGGCTGGATGAAGCACAAGCCAGAATCAAGATTGCCCGGAGAAATATCAATAACCTCAGATATGCATATGACACCACCCTTATGGCAAAAAGTGAAGAAGATCTAAAGAGCCTCTTGATGAAAGTGAAAGAGGAGAATAAAAAAGTTGGCTTAAGGCTCAACATTCAGAAAACGAAGATCATGGCATCTGGTCTCATGATTTCATGGTAAATAGATGGGGAAACAATGAAAACAGTGAGAGTCTTTATTTTTGGGGGCTCCAAAATCACTGCAGATGGTGACTGCAGTCATGAAATTCAAAGATGCTTGCTCCTTGGAAGAAAAGTTATGACCAACCTAGACAGCATATTAAAAAGCAGAGATGTTACTTTGCCAACAAATGTCTGTCTAGTGAAGGCTATGGTTTTTCCAGTCATCATGTATGGATGTGAGAGTTGCACTATAAAGAAGGCTGAGCACTGAATAATTGATACTTTTGAAGTGTGGTGTTGGAGAAGACTCCTGAGAGTCCTTGGACAGCAGGGAGATCCAACCAGTCCATCTTAAAGGAGATCAGTCCTAGGTGTTCATTGGAAGGACTGATGTTGAAGCTGAAACTCCAATACTTTGGCCACCTGTTGTAAAGAGCTGATTCATTTGAAATGACCCTGATGCTGGGAAAGAATGAGGGCAGGCGGAGAAGGGGACGACAGAGGATGAGATGGTTGGATGGCATCACCGACTCAATGGACATGAGTTTGAGTAAGCTCTGGGAGTTGGTGATGGACATGGTAGCCTGGCATACTGCAGTCCACAGGGTCACAAAGAGTTGGACACAGTTGAGCAACTGAACTGAACAGCAGCCATAGGAAGCTGATTTGTCAGCTCTCTTAAAGGAGACTCTCTCTAAAAGCTCAAATCTTCTTGGCTATTTGGTTTAAGTGTATTTCACTTATGAACAGAGAGTTGGAGGCGTCACAGGAAGACTGGAAGGGAAATTCCAGTCTTTGGCAAATAACCTCAGATCCAGAAGGCACCTTGGACATGTGCTTGCAGTCACTCAGACCTTAGAGGTAGCAGAACTGGGATTAGAATCATGGCCTGCTGGTCTTTCTGCCCAGTGTTGTTGCCTTTGTGTTATGGTGCCTACCTTCAGAAGATGGTTGTTCTATTTCCTCTTTTATGAACTGGTCTGAACCAGGTCCCCCAAGAGCTCCAGTTACACAGCTTTCCATGGTACAGACCTGGGGCTCTCTAACTACCAGCTGGACCATTTGACTTTTTAAATAATATTTATTTTATTAATTTTTTTTTGTCTGTGATGAGTCTTAGTTGCAGCTGGTGGCATCTTTAGTTGTGACATGTGGAATCCAATTCCCCAGCCAGAAATCACACCTGCATCCACTGCACTGGAAGGCAAAGTCTTAACCACCAGGTCACCAGGGAAGTCCCTGGACCATTTTACTTTGATGTCAAAAATCTTTCCTCCCACCCTTCCATATTTTATTTTTAAATTTTTCTTCCACTTTTCTTTCCCTGTAGTCAAGGAATAGTCCATAGAAAAGAGCAAAGGCAGTTGGAGGAAGAGCTCAAGGTACTTTGTTCCCCAAGGTACCATTTTTAATCCCTTTGTTGTTAAGTTCTAGGGATAACAGTTTTAGCAATAATGATAACGGACAGGTTCTTTTTCTCTCTGCTTCAATGGTGACTCCCTACCACTCTGTTGGCTAGTCCCATTGCTGAAACTCTCTTTGTTTTGGTTTTTTCATCTCTGAAGTATAAATAATAATGTCTGCCTCAGTAGACTGGCAGGGAATTTAAGTGATAATTGTCAAAATTTTTTAGTTTCTTGCCTGGGTGTCATAATACCCCTGTATGTTAGGGTTGGGTTATAGCTTAAAGAGAACAACAACACACCTGACAATACTTGAAAGAAATGTATTCTTCACCAAATGCATTTTCTTACAGTCTGTGACCTTCTTCGCACAGAGGCTGTTACATTTCACAGCCCTGCAGGTTGCACAGTTGAATTTCCTTACGTGACAACTGGGTATTGTGATGTACAGATGTCCCAGGAGCCAGCGTAGTGGCAGAATTAGGGGAACAGAGTCTTGGGGGAAGTATAGGAATCCTCAGTAAATACCATTCCCAGGTACTGGACTGTCCATTGCCACCCCAGGCAGAACTGCCTTCAAGATAGGAATATTCCCAACAGTCCTTAGCTACAAATGTGAGGTGGTGAAATACTGCAGTGAACACATGCATTTTTATTTTTCTAATATTCCTTGCTTCTCTGCTGTTGTATACATCTTCCCTTCCACACTCAGCCACATTGGTTCCTGTTGCTCATTTGGCATTGCTGGCTTCATAAATATAAATTTTATGGTTTATTTCCTTGACTCTATCTTAAATGCTTCCCACTCTGTCAGTTTCCCATGCATTTTTGAGCTGCAGCCAGTTTCCTTTAACAAGCTGTAAGTTCCTTCACAGTCTGTTAAAAACCTCTCTTTCTTCACTGCCGTCCTATAGACGCTTATCAATATTTTAAATCTTGTGATCACCAAGTTGCCTAAGAATAGCATCTGCAGTTAAATTAACGGGGATAAAAATTACAAGATCTATCAATCTTCATGCTTCACGATGTAAGGAGGTCATTAACTGAGGTCAGGAGAAACTTTCCCCTGACAGCGAGTGCCTTCAGAATTAGTGCATTATGGGAACATTTACAAATTAGTCTCATTATATTTAGGAGCATCTGGTATGAACCCCTTGTCACAATCACAATTCTGGGAAGGCAATTAATAGGTTCTTCTGAATTCTCAATAACCTCCAGCCTCATTTAAAAAAGAAATTTGGATGAATTTCAGCTATTTTATCCAAAAAGTGCCCCCCTCTTTTTCTCCACTCCCCCCGCACAGTTGTTAATCCAGTGGCCAAGGACTCCGTCCTGAATCGTGCTGCAATTCTGTAATAATGTCAGTTAACACAAGATGACAGTGCTGTGACTTGACTTTTAGCTGCATATGTCCTGTGCCTTCCCTCTTAGTACTGGTTAGAGCCACAGAATGCTGAAGCGGGAGGCCATGGGGGTTACCTTCTCCAGCATTTCCTAAAGCCTGTTCCATGGAGTACCACTTTTGTGTGATGCTATGGTGGAACTCACAGGGGAAAAGTTTGAGGTCACACCAGTTTTGTGTGGACCCAATCCTTCAGTCACACCATTTTTTCTTAGAAACTGTGGACTCTACTTGGGTTGAATCAGTGGCGATAGGAGTAGGAATGAGCAGGGTGTTCCTCTATCTCTTTCTTGCCATGATCTCTGCAGGCTGTCTACATTCCTCCTCTGATGGCCACACCTCCTTGACAGGGGGCCTGCTCCTTATACCCACTCCCCTCAGCTAACTGTTCTGGAATCTGGTTCTGGGAACTACTTGTCTTTTCATCTCTAGGGGAAAAACAGTACCCCACTCTTGCCAGTTCTGGAATATTCTGTACCATCCCTTTTGTTTGTTTGTTTATTTTCTTAGATCCTGTTCTTAGTTTGATAAGTAGTTACTGTATTAAATTCTCTTCACATGACGAAGTTTAACTGTCCCATCTGTTTCTTGCCATGACTCTGGCTGATACAGACTGACTTTTGCCCAGGCCAAGTGGTGGCCTGGCTTTGTGGCATGCTGTGAGAACAAATAGATCCTGCAGTGAAGAAATTTCTTTTCTTGGGACTTTGTTGGTGGTTCAGGGGGTAAGACTCCATCCTCCCAGTGCAACGGGGCCTGGGTTCCATCCCTGGTCAAGGAACTAGGTCCCACATGCTTCAACTAAGACACAGCACAGCCAAATAAATAAATAATATTTTAAAAGAGAAACTTCTTCTCTTCTTAATGCTGGAATTGAAATTAGGTAAAGGGACCTCTGACTTCAGACAAGGCCTGTAACACTGGTAATTGAGAGTAGGAACTTCTACCCAGCAGAACTCTGGACTAATGGCTATTCCATTTGGAAGCTCAGAGAAGATAATTATATAATAATGCTTTGAAAAGTAAGACTTTACAGTCTTGAGTTGACAGAAGTAATTGGGGACCTAATTGTCTTTGTAGCACTAAACTTGGAATGGCTACCCACTCCAGTGTTCCTGCCTGGAGAATTCCATGGACAGAGGAGCCTGGCAGGCTGCAGTCTAAGGGGTCCCAAAGAGTCGGACATGATTGAATGATTAACACTTTCACTTGTACTTTCAGATAGGCTTTATATGAAAGTTAGATTCCAGGGCAGAAACTAGTCCCTGTAGGCAATGCAAGAGGGTAGGGGTTGCAGGAGAGGCTCCCATCCAGCCCAGCCTTCTCACTTCTGGATTTGAATTTGCCAGTTGCTTGGTGCATGTCAAGGCAGCTTTTGGCAGTTGATAATTATAACATGACTCTTATCATTTCCAGAAAGACGGATGTCTGAAAGGTCTTGAGATTGTACCCGCGTTCATGGATTCAATGAACGTGCTTAATACTCTAAGTATGTTTTTTAATTAAGCCTGATCCAGAACCTCTTTTCCTGATCCTACACCTGAAAATAGCTTCAACTTAGCCTGAAAGTTGTCCCAATTAGGCTATTTGTCCAGACTGTGCACATAGAGAGCTCTTTAACATTCATTCATTCATTCAGTGACTATTTATTAGCTTCTGTGAGGCAGGTACTATATTTAGTGAGCCAGACAGACAGTGCTTTTGTGGAGAATATGTTAGTGGGAAAGTCTGATAGAAACCAGCAAGAAAAGAAAATGACAAATTGTGATGAATGCTATGAAAGATGTTGGTGTGAAAGAGGGAGAAAGAGAGGGAAGAGACACTTAACTTTGTAAAAAAACTTTTTATTTTATCCTGGAGTATAATTGATGAACAGTGTTATATTAGTTTCAGGTATAAGGCAGAGTGATTCAATTATCCATATATATATGCATCTATTCTTTTCCAGGTTCTTATCTCATTTAGGTTGTTGCATAGTACTGAGCAGAGTTCCCAGTGCTATACAGTAGGTCCTTGTTGCTTATCCATTTTAAATAAAGCAGTGTGTACGTGTCAACCCCTTAACTTTGAGGAGGTACAGAGAAGACCTCCTAAGTCCATGGCATTTTGACTCAGATGGAAATGATGAGAAGGTGCGAACAGTGAAGAATTCTGTAGGCAAAGAGAGCATGTCCAAAGGCACAGGCTGACAAGACTCTTTGAGGGACTGGAAGACTAGAAAACAGCAGATGTCTAGAGTGTAGGCAGCAAATGGTGTGGCCTGGAGAGGCAGTGGTGAAAACCAAGGGGAGCACTGTCTGGGTTTGAATCCTGGTTCCAGCACCTACTAAATCTGAGACTGGGAAAGTCCCTTAACCTCTCTGTGCTCAATTTCCACATCTGTATAATGGGGATAAGAATAGTACCTACTCTTCTTTTTTATTTTTATTTTTTTTTTAATGTGGACCATTTTTAAAGTCTTTATTGAACTTGTTACAATATTGCTTCTGTTTTATGGTTTGGTTTTTTGGCTGCAAGGCTTGTGGAGCCTTAGCTCCCTGACCAGGGATTGAACCCACATCCACTCCATTGGAAGGCAAAGTCTTAACCACTGGACCACCAGGAAAGTCTTCCTACTATTCTTTATATTAAGATAATTAGGTTAATATTTGTAAAATTGTTAGAACTTGGCCCATAGTAAGCATTCTCATTAGATAGCCTGTGCTCTTAATAGAAAAATGTGTAGAGACAGTAAGATACACAGGTCTGGAACATGCATAAGATTTCATCCAGAGAAATAAGCCACAGCTTAGATGTTAAAAAATATATATATAACAGACTACCTCTTTTTCAAAGCATACCATAAACTTAAAACTGATGATGAAATGTATAGTGTATGAATGTGAATGAATTTATTTTTAAAAACAAATGATTTTTTTATGGACTGTAGAATTCATCATGGGCAGATAGGGCTTTCTTTCTTCCCTTCCTAGTCAATATTCCACTCTTGGTATATACGGTCATTTTTCTCAAGGAGATTTGAAAGTACAGAAGTATGAGTTACTATTGATTATTTTAGCCAGTGTACCATGCCTGTCATTTTATACTGCTTTTATGCCTTATCAGAATTTAAAACTATTTTTATCCCCACATGGGCATAATTTCATGTGATCCAAAAGGACTGAAGAAAGAATAATGCTGGCCAAAAATCTCAGGTGCTCACTGTCTCTTGTATTTCCTTCAAGAATACCAGTTGAATACACACTTGTTACTGTATTTTATTCTCTAATTTTCCCCATATTTTGAAGGAAAAAAAACCACACATATCATTTTCGTATATGTCTCTACTTACAAAACTGGAATACAAGATGGCGAGGGAGACAGAGAGAAAAAAATGTCCTTAAAAGCCATATGTTCAAAAATCTGCTCTCAAGAGATGGAGGAACCAGAATAAATATTTTGGTGAAACCTCCAAATGTGGTCGCACACCAGAAGTTTTCCAAAGCGTTTCATGTTTCTTGGTATGCTTTTCTGCACACAGTTTGAAAGAAGTTATCCTCCTGACTGAAAAATTACCTCTGGGGAATAGATTTCAGAATTGTTGTATATTCATCTGAGCTGCCCAATCCTAATTCAGAATTTGGAATGAATAGTTTAGAATATCAGATACGACACTCTTTCCAGTCTTGGCTAAGAGAACTGGTACTTGAAGGCCCTTGACCGGAAAAGCCAGTTGGAATAAAGTTGAAACAATGCCTTTTACTGTCCTCCATTTTGAAAGTGAGATAGCTTACATTCAAAGCAAAAGTAGTGAGAAAGATGGGTTGTGTTGTCAGGAATTTGACTGCATTTCTTAGTAGTTTTCAGAAGCGAGGGGCCGGCGGTGGGGGCGGGGCGCAAATATAAGATGAAATAACATGTTGGATCCTGGGCTTTGACGAGATGCTTAACCTTTGCACACAAGCAGGGTGCTAGCTGGCTGGGCTATCCACTTGTATTCCTTGATATTTTCCTGATCTTCTCCTGTCTCTTGACTCACTCGCTTTGCATTGCTGTTGTTTTTCTGCCGTGTACAGTGTCCTATGAAGAGGAATATAAGCTAGTGGGCACCACAGGCAGAAAAATGTATTTTTATTTTTATTTTTTTTTATTTTATTTTTTTTTTAATAAAAATATTTCAGTTTCTTTTATTTTTTTTAATTTATTTATTTATTATTATTATTTTTTTGTATTTATTTTTTTTTTACACGAACTCCCAAACATGAACCCCCCTCCCCCCTCCCCCCCCACATCTTCCCCCCAGATCATCCCCATACACCAGCCC
>SJYX01007691.1:114044-197848 GCA_006410675.1 Oreotragus oreotragus | reverse complement strand
TTTTTTTGTATTTATTTTTTTTTTACACGAACTCCCAAACATGAACCCCCCTCCCACCTCCCACCCCACATCTTCCCCCCTTACCTAGGTTTCCCTTATTCCTGGAGGTGAAGAAGGAGGGGTCATGTAAAACTCATGGCTGGCTGATAAACAGTTCTTAACTGACACATTTACAATTTTCTGGGAGTGAGTATAATGTCCTAGTGACTCACATTTTAGGTGTTAAATTAATATTAAATTTTAGGGTGGCCAACTCTTCCAGTTTGCCTGGGACTTCAGGGGTTCCCAGGACAGAGCACTTCTGCTGCTAAAATCAGGACAAATAGGACAGTTGGTCGCCCTGCTAACATCATGATGTCATGGGATGTTTTCTCTTCCTTTTCCTTCCTAGTCTTTTCCCCTTCTTCCCAGAGCTGCTGGGACGTGGTCTTGGCTTACTTCCATCTCTGTTAAGCCCCTCAGTCTGTGCTCTGTGTTGCTGCTGCTGCTGCTGCTAAGTCGCTTCAGTCGTGTCTGACTCTGTGCGACCCCATAGATGGCAGCCCACCAGGCTCCCCCGTCCCTGGGATTCTCCAGGCAAGAACACTGGAGTGGGTTGCCATTTCCTTCTCCAATGCATGAAAGTGAAAAGTGAAAGTGAAGTCGCTCAGTCGTGTCCAACCCTCAGTGACCCCATGGACTGCAGCCTTCCAGGCTCCTCCGTCCATGGGATTTTCCAGGCAAGAGTACTGGAGTGGGGTGCCATCGCCTTCTCCGTGTTCTGTGTTAGGTCAGTGGAATTTGAGAATCATTACACATTTCCTGTATCCTTTGATTTTCACAACAAGTCAGACAGGTACTGAAGGCAAGTATTAGCCCCCCTTCACCAATAAGAAAACGAGAGTTCAGAAAGGTGACTGGTAACTTTCAGGGAAGTTCCACACAGCTAGACTTGACCTCAGGCCTGACATGAAAAGCCGTGGTTGTTTCAGTTCACAATGCCATGTCTTCTGAATTTGGGTTCTCTTGGCCATCTGGAGGATAGTCTGCGGATAAGAGTCAGAGCTATTCTTGGGCTTGGCAAATTGGATCGTGGAAAAGAACATTAGCCTAATAGTCATGGGGCTTGGGGTATGTTCTAAGCTCTGTCCTTATAAGCACAAGAGTCCTTGGACAGGTTTTCATCAGTCTGGGCCTCATTTCCTCACAGTGAAATGATGAGATTGGACTAGATGTACAATAAATTTTTTTCTGGTTCTCAATGACATCCTCTTTCTTCTTTCCTATCATCTGTCCCCATTGGGATCTTCTTGAAAATCTTGTGAAGGTCTTTTACCTGGATATAAAGTTGGAGGCTGCTGGGAATGCCACAGCTGGCCGGCAGCCACACTGGCACTGGTTCATGTCCAGGTCAGGTCTGTTAAACACCTGTTTTATGTCTCAGATGCTTACCTTTTGGGGCATGACTCTGATAGGAGCTTTTGGCTCACTAACCTCTCCATCATATCATTTAGCTTGGGGACCGATCACATTGAGGAATTAGAAGGAAAGAGAGACAAAGAAGATAGTCACACAAACCAGGAGACCAGCCTTCTTCAAAAGAAAGGGAGAGTCCATGTCTTCAGATATGTGAATTGAAAACTGCAAATTCACTCTAGGTATTCCACCTAGAATGGAAGGTCTGAATTCTAAGTGAGCTGAGGTTTGAGCTTAGAAGCTAAACCTTAGAGCTAAACATAAGGTTGAGCTAAACTGTAAAGCTAAACTTTAGATGTTAGAGCTAAACATAATTCTAATAATGATCAAATGAGTCTTGTAGCACACTGCCAGGAACTTGTCAGTCTGTGAGCAAGGTTTATATTGGATTGACCAAAAAGTTCATTTGGTTAGTGAATACATTGTTCAGTAAAGTTCTTCATGAAAATGAAAAATATCTTTTTTTTTTTTTACTTTAACCCAAATGAACTTTTTGGCCAACACAATGCTGAGGACATATTGGTCCACACCAGAATGAAGTGCTCCATCTTTGGTGTGCTTTATAAGTATGGGTGTCTAGATCTGTGTACAGGAGCTAAGAGATTGCTTAAGGGCTTTTCTAAGGGAGAGTTTGCAGGGCTCTAGAAATGAGAATTTTGAACAAGTGCCTTCTTACCTCCATTCTGGAACATCGGTAAAAGACAGTAACTCAGGGGAGAAGGCATAAAGGTCCCTAGAAGTATATGGCTAGACTATTCATTTCAGCCCCTTGTAATGACAGGATAAAGGAGTTGGGGTGGGGGAAGGTAGGGTCCCCCTATACAGTGTCTGCTATGGTTGTTCTGATGTTCATTTTCGAGGACTTCTTAACTATCCCTGCTTCAATCCACTGTAAAGAATTTAAATACCTGTTATCTCTGCCAGATCTCACCCCTGATTCAGTCCTTGCAGAAAAGTTTGAAATAGTTTGGAAAGGCACTTGTGGGTGATGGATAGCCTGTGATTTCGCATTGAGAAGTAAAAGTGGTAAAAAGTAAAAAGACAAGTGGTCTGGGGGATGGACAGAAGGTCATATCAGGTGTTTTGAAGAGAGCGGATGTCTTGGGGCTGAAGGAGTTCACTCACTTCCCTAACAGAGAAGAATTGGTTCATTGCAACAAGTCACACAATGAGATGAGAGTAAAGAAAAGATATCCCATCTCTCACTTACTAGGAACCCATTGGCATTTGGTTAGTTATTGCTATCCTGCCTGGGGGAGTCTGTACTGACAGCCCACCTGCGGCTGGAAATGAGAGCAAGGGTATCTATCCAAAGTATCTGTAGGAGGGCACCAGGGAGGGGTCCAAGAAGACCAAAGCAAATTAGGGAACAGGCCCCCTGGGGAATCTGGAATCCTGAGTAGTGGGTCAGAGAATGATAAGACCAGGTGGGCTGTGAGCTTCAATCAGCCCAGGCTGCATCTGGTCCCCTGGCCACCCTACCCTCCTTTGTCCTTGTAGGAGCTGGTAGGAGGCCTGGTGCATGGACAGCTGGGTTCAGGGAAGGATGGAAAGCCTGCCTCAGCAGCTCTGTGACCTCAGGCAAAGCAATTCTATGAGACTCAACTTCCTGTGAAAGGGGAGCCTGATTTCTGTCTCTTGTTAATGTCCTGTAAACCCAGTATTAAAAGGTACTCAAGTAATTTTCTGGTGGAGTCTTTAGGGTTTTCTATGTAGAGGATCATGTCATCTGCAAACAGTGAGAGTTTTACTTCTTCTTTTCCAATTTGAATTCCTTTTATTTCTTTTTCTGCTCTGATTGCTGTGGCCAAAACTTCCAGAACTATGTTGAATAGTAGTGGTGAAAGTCTTATTCCTGACATTAGGGGAAATGCTTTCAATTTTTCACCACTGAGGATAATGTTTGCTGTGGGTTTGTCATATATAGCTTTTATTATGTTGAGGTATGTTCCTTCTATTCCTGCTTTCTGGAGAGTTTTAATCATAAATGAATGTTGAATTTTATCAAAGGCCTTCTCTGCATCTATTGAGATAATCATATGGCATTTATTTTTCAATTTGTTAATGTGGTGAATTACATTGATTGATTTGCGGATATTGAAGAATCCTTGCATCCCTGGGATAAAGCCCACTTGGTCATGGTGTATGATCTTTTTAATGTGTTGTTGGATTCTGATTGCTAGAATTTTGTTGAGTATTTTTGCATCTATGTTCATCAGTGATATTGGCCTGTAGTTTTCTTTTTTTGTGGCATCTTTGTCGGGTTTTGGTATTAGGGTGATGGTGGCCTCATAGAATGAGTTTGGAAGTTGACCTTCCTCTGCAATTTTCTGGAAGAGTTTGAGTAGGATAGGTGTTAGCTCTTCTCGAAATTTTTGGTAGAATTCAGCTGTGAAGCCGTCTGGACCTGGGCTTTTGTTTGCTGGAAGATTTCTGATTACAGTTTCAATTTCCGTGCTTGTGATGGGTCTGTTAAGATTTTCTATTTCTTCCTGGTTCAGTTTTGGAAAGTTGTACTTTTCTAAGAATTTGTCCATTTCTTCCACGTTGTCCANCTGATTACAGTTTCAATTTTCGTGCTTGTGATGGGTCTGTTAAGATTTTCTATTTCTTCTTGGTTCAGTTAACATGATCCTTCTTTCTTCACAGTCATACTCCTTTTTGCATCTCATCTCTTCTGGTCACTAATCATGTCCTGTCTGGTGGCATTTGATTTCTGAAGGCTTAAATAAATTAGTTTAGTTCACAATGGAGTTACCTGTGTCTTTCCTTAAGGTCTCCATTTTAAAACACACAAATAGGCATGTTAAATTTACCCATCCAGAAACATATGCCTTTAAAGGACTACATGTTCCATCAGAGACAATTCTGAGGATGACTAAATAGAGATGTCCTAGAGGTACTGAAGGCAGAAGGAGAAAAAAGACTAAACCATCATGGGACAGAGGATAGAGGTATGCATCCCCTTACTGCAGCAGGAGGGGGCAATCTGTTCCAGAAAGATGTCTCTAGAAAGCATCGTATTTATCACAGGGAAAGGAGCTTGTGTTCCACTCTCTGAGTTTCATAGAGAGAAAGTGGAAGACGCCAGGGGCCACAACTGAGAAAACATGCGTATTCTGACCACACCAGCACTTCTGTAATTGAGCTGAAGGACTGATATTTGGTAACAACGTTCCCTCACTAGGAATCAAATGTGTGCAGCCTAGATGTCCATCAGCAGATGAATGGATAAGAAAGCTGTGGTACATATACACAATGGAGTATTANCTCTTACACTGTTGGTGGGAATGCAAACTAGTGCAGCCACTATGGAGAACAGTGTGGAGATTCCTTAAGAAATTGCAAATAGAACTGCCTTATGACCCAGCAATCCCACTGCCAGGCATACACACTGAGGAAACCAGAATAGAAAGAGACACATGTACCCCTATGTTCATCGCAGCACTGTTTATAATAGCCAGGACATGGAAACAACCTAGATGTCCATCAGCAGATGAATGGATAAGAAAGCTGTGGTACATATACACAATGGAGTATTACTCAGCCATTGAAAAGAATACATTTGAATCAGTTCTAATAAGATGGATGAAACTGGAACCGATTATACAGAGTGAAGTAAGCCAGAAAGAAAAACACCAATACAGTATACTAACACATATATATATGGAATTTAGAAAGATGGTAATGAGGACCCTGTATGCAAGACAGCAAAAGAGACACAGATGTGTAGAGCGGACTTTTGGACTCTGAGGGAGAAGGGGAGGGAGAGAGTGGGATGATTTAGGAGAATAGCATTGAAATATGTATACTATCATGTGAGAAATGAATCGCCAGTATATGTTTGATACAGGATGCAGAATGCTTGGGGCTGATGCATGGGGATGATCCGGAGGGATGATGTGGGGTGGGAGGTGGGAGGGGGGTTCATGTTTGGGAGTTCATGTACACCCGTGGCAGATTCATGTCAATGTATGCCAAAACCAATAGAGTACCGTAAAGTAAAATAAAGTAAAAATTAAAAAAAATAAAAATAAAAAATTCCCTGTCTCTAGAGAGACCATAGTACCCACCAGTGATCAGCACTTTGCATACAGGGGAGCCTAGTGAAGATAATTACAAAAATGAATCTATCCATGCAGCCAGGGAATTAGCAACTACATTCACATTTAAACTGCCACGCACCTAGCAATCTCTGACCTAAACCCTTGTCTGAACTCAGTTTGTTTCCCAATAAAGATACAAATTTAGTTCTGTGCATGTTTCCGGTTCATCTGTCAGGTTAGGTCTTATTTAGCTTTATAGACCCTAACATTTGTAGAAATGGAGTTTGTCTTTTTATGTCCTCCCAGGTGGCAGCTGCGTTTAACTCTGTGAACATTTAAGCATATTCTTCATGACAGGCACCATACTGAATACTAAAGATAGAGGGCTGAAGGGGACATGTTCATTTTCCAAAGGAACTCACAGTCTGCTATACTCAAATTCCCTGAGGCTTTTCCCAGTGAACACTCTTCTTTTTTTAAAATCTCTTCGTCTGTGCTAATATTTCTTATTTTTCCATTTGGCTGTAGCATGGAAACCTCATGTGTTTTGTAAACTGTCTCCTATGTCAGACAAATTAAAAGAATTTGCAAAGTTTATGCTTCAGTTCATGTTTGGTTGAGACCTCAGAAATGAACTGTGGTCTCAGCAAAGCATATCCCAATGGCATAGCCTTTGTTTTATGTTGGAAGAATGGAGAGGGCCAAACCTTCTGTTCAAACTGTTCCACCACAGACAGTCAATGAGAAGGTAGAAGCCATTTCGATCGGGACAGTGCTGGAACACTGTATTTACAAGAAAATGAAAACATGCTCACTTGGCCTTCAACCAAGAGGACAGAGTACTTCAAAAGGCTCATTCTTCTGGGAGGTGAACAGCCCAAGATTGCAGGCTTAGTGGACTCCACAGAGAGTAAACAAAGAGAGACTATACACTCTAAGGTTCAAAGACGGTTTACTCCACATCATTGACTATTTCCATTATTGTTGAGATGGTGGAAGCTGCAGAAAACCAACACAATCAGAAAGAACTGCTTCTTGATTTCAGCTTTTCAAATTTAATTCTTGTAACAACTAGAAAGTCCTTTGAGACAACCCAGGTTTTACTTTGGTACCCTGAGAGCATTTGTGTTTTAAACTGCTTAAAACCCAGAGGAAGTCCTAACTTGTGGTTATAGAGTAGGTATGGGAGGAAAGACCTCAGCTGCTATTTCTAATCTCCTTTTGTCTGGTTGAGTGAGTTAGGTCAGCCTCAGTTTCCCCATATAAAGTGATCTTTTAATTAAATCAGTTGGTGTTCTGAAACATTGTAATAAGCTAAGGAGCAGAAAATTAAAAAGCAAGGGTAGCAGTTCCAGTGGTCCCCCCTCCATGATTCCTGGGTATTTCCAATTTGGAGAGACAGGAAGGAGGTAAGACCTCATCCAGAATTCTCTGTACAGACTTATACTAAGACACACACACTGGTATACACAAATACACACCCCAGTGATAACACTCAGCAGACTTCATCCTTCTGGAACTAAGGCTTTGAGAAGAACAGAAGTAATTGTCACACCCACGCACACAAAATAGGAATCCTCCCTAAGAATGTCCCTTAAATTTTGTATTTTATTATTTGAATAGGCAATACACATTCATTTAGAAAAAGGCACACTATGAAAAATCTCATCCTCCTCAATCCACCCTGTTCATTGTCTTGTCACTTTTATTAGTTTTTAAATTCATGCTTGCATAGTTTCTTTATGCAAATAAAGTAAAAATGAGTATATATTGTTGGGTTTTTTTCTTTTTTACATGAGAAGCAGTGTATTTCACACCAGTCTGCACCTGGAACAAGGAGGACCTTTATCTTGTTGCCACAAAGGCGTAGTCCCTAACAGCCCCTCAGTCTTGGTCACTGAGTTAACACAAAGGCTCAGCGCCCACAGCTTTCCAGCGCTTATAAACGCGGGTGGGATTTGTATAATGCTTTGTCAGTGCCAAGTATTTACTAGAAATGAGTCTTCAATATCCTGTGTAAAACTTTTCAGTGTTTCAGAGTACTTTCCTATTTATCATCTTGTGTAATTTGAATCTGTCAAAACCCTATGAAGTTTTAGGGCAGGTACTGTCCTTGTTTTTAAGGTGAAGAAACCAAGGGCAAAGGGTGTTCCCTGGGGCACACCCCTGGGTCTAAGGGCCATCCTCTGTACCTGACACCACTTTATGTTGCTGTTTTCTGAAAAACAGGGAGAAACTGCCTTCCTCCCTGTGTTTAATACTTCTCCACATTTACGATACTATCTTTCACAGTTTGGCAAACCTTTTTCTTTTGAGATCATTATATAATACCTGTGAAGGTAGCACGTAACACAGAGAGATGCTGGGTTCCCTTCACCCAGTCTCCTCCTTGAACAGCTGCGGTGCATTATCAGCAACCAGGATATTGACATTGACACAACCAAGATGCAGAAAGTCTCCATCACCCCATGGATCCCTGGTGCCATTTTATAGGCATACCTCCCTTATTCCACCCTCAACCCTAGCCCTGACCTGACCCCTCTGACACATATACACACACTCTAATCTGTCTTAATGGAGTTGTATTAGTCAGGAAAGCCTTACAGATATAAGAAGCAACCAAGCCCCATCTCTGTGGCTAACAGTAAAGGTTTATTTTTTGTGATATCACTTCACTGATGGTCATTGGGCAGTTTGGGGAGGGCTCTGCTGCTTGCAGGCATCCCAGGACCTGGGCGTTTCTATTCAGTAGCTCCACCGTCCCTTGTGGCCTCAGCATTCTCCACTGCATCTTCTGTCTCAGGCCAGCACATCCAGGGTTGTAGGGCCAGGTCTAGAAGGGGCATTTATCCCTCCCGTCCACAGTCCATAGATCAGAATTCAGTCATGTGGCTTCACCTCATTGCAGAAAGGCCGAGAAATTGTGTTTGGCTTTGCCCAGCAGTAAGTGTTTGAGACACACGTGTACAAGAGTAGTCTCAGTGGCATTGTTAGCTGTGGTATCAACTAATGAGAGAGTGAATGTTCACTGATAGGGGAGTGGATAAATAGTGTTAAACTCACCCCACAGAATATTACACAGTTGTGGAAATGGCAAAACCATATCTGCACACGATGAAGATGAAATCTTAGAAATTCACTGTTAAAGAAGCCAGTTACAGGAGACACCTTAGGTGATAGACGTAATTTATAAAAAGCTCAAAAGTAAGCAGAACCAGACACTATATTATTTAGGGATAGGGAAATAGGCAGTAAAGTCATGTTTTTAAAAACAAAGGAGGGCCTTCCCTAGAGGTCCAGTGGCTGAGATTCTGTGCTTCTAGTGCAGGGGTCCCAGGTTCAATCCCTGCTCAGGGAGCCAAATCCCATATGCCATGCCACAACTAAGACCTGGCACAGTCAAATAAATATTTTTTAGAAAGGAATGACAGTGGACAGTGGCTATCTCTGGGCAGAGATGCAGGGGGTTGAGTGGAGAGGGAGCTCATAAAGGGCTTCCAGCTGTAGGTTGTGTCTTAAGTGTGGATTCAGGCACGTTGTTTTTTCAACATGTATGTGCGTTACAAGTATTCTTTGATATGTATCAGATATTACATAGTAAATGTAAAAGTGAACTGAAACACTACCATTAGTAGCAATACAAATAAAGCTTTATTAGTTATAAGAATGTGACAAGGAACAGACACATCACTTGAAAAGGTGACATAGTAATTGGTGTTCCTCATGCAGTGAAAGCAACCCACTTTGGGGCTGAGTCCACCTGAGATCACAAAGGTTGCTGGCCCTGTGGTCAGGGTCAGAGATCAGCCCCCATGCCCTGGTCAGAATCTTTTTCTGGTTCTCCTGTGTAGATCAATTGTCATCACACTCTCAGCGTGTCACGTCGCTTGATGTGTATTGTGGCAATTATTCCTTGCAGAGAAACCCTGCAAAGGTGTATTGTGATCCTTCACCATGAAAGGCAAGCTTTGTGGATCTAAATTTCCTAAAAAGTGTCCCTTTAAAAGTATCTCCTGGCTACAGAGATGCAACTGAATTCCGCATCTCAGCAAACAAAAGCTGAGGCTTGTAACAAGCAGGAGTCATCGCTAGACAGTTATCACCACAGGTAAAGGCCCAACTTCCAGGGCAACCAAATGACTTAATAAACACGTCAAATCTCCTTTATCGTTAAGTGAAAGACCCAAAGAAGCAGCATGGTAACAGTCGCCAGCCAGGCTCCATCCCTTATCGAGCTACTGGCAAACTGTCTTATAAATAATCAATCCAGCTCTCTGGGTTCCTGTTTTCTCCCCCCTCTCCCTTCCCCCTTCTCCCCCTCCTTCCAAGTTTCAGCCTCTGCTGTCTCCACCCTCTGTAGGCTCCACCTTCTGTAGAGGACTCTGCTCTCTGCACCCAGAATGAGTCAGCATATGGATACATACCCACGTTTTCAGGGAAATGGACTGAGGTTATCAAAAAATGCAATCCCTGTAACCATAGATAAAAATCAAGGCATTTACAGCAGCCTGGAGAGTGAGTCCAGCAGCCACCCGCACACTGGAATGGACAGTACATCTCCTTTGGGAAATACCTCCCCGGGGAGTGACTTTTGGTCTCCTGGGTAAAATGTTCACTTGTCTGACAGCAAGCCCTTTGTAAAAGGGAAACAGACTCTGTCAAAACTGGGTGGCGATGAGATAAAGGCAGGCCACTCCTGTTTGAATGTTTGTCCTGTTGGTGGGGATTTTGTTTAACAAGGTGCCTACCTTATCTGTCTTCTTTAAGATTTATAGCTTCAGAGCCCATAAAAGGGAGGCCACAGATATGACCATGGGCTGTAGAAAGATTAAAAACAAACCTAGGCTATTCAGTAAAAATAATCTTGAGATATTTTGGATTTTCTTCTTTTTTTCCCACTGAAGATCACATCAGAGGCTCTAACAGTACTTGACTAATAGTACTTAGCAGCACTTGGCTAATATACATATTATGAAAATGCTGGAAGAAATATTGCCTTGACACTGTTTATAGCCCATGGGTTATTTTCCTCTACTCTGCCCTGGAAAATGGGGTTAAGCCCACTGTTCAATTAAAAATTCGTTTTTGAAACCTCATCTTGGACCATGCAGTGTATCAGGTACACAAGTAAGATATGATCCTTCCCTCAAAGGAACTTAGAATTAAAGATTCACCAACATATCCTACTGTTACAGAAAATGATGTTAAAATTGTCACTTAAGAAGGGACCAGATCTAGGAACAAGCCCTTTTAGTGCTGATGTCTGACACCTGTGTTACCCATTTGTGGACTTAATGCTTTGAAGAGCATTTCGGCCACTGCTGCTGTTCGTCATGGATTTGATTGAACCTGCACTGGAAACCACCTTCATCTGATTCCTGAACCACAGATCCTGTTCTCCCGGATGGCGAGTTCTTTCTCCAGTCTCCTGATAACTACCCTGCTGTTTCTATGGAAGAGAAAGTATCTGGGCCCTCAGTCCACATCACAAGGATAGTTGTCATGGACCACTCATTATAAGATAGTCACTGTGCAAGATTGCTTACGTGCATTGTCTCCTAATCCTTACAATAGTCCTGCCAGATAAAACTCATGATTGCCGTTCCCTGAATGGAAAGGTAGAAAGCAGAGAGGTTTACTAACATACCTAAGATCCCACGGGTGGTAAATGCAGGATGATTAGATCAGGTTCTAGATGTTTAAATTCAAACTCTGAGCCCTTTCAGCTCTACCTTGCCTTATCTTACTCACTCAGTGATGTAATGCTATTATTTCTTGATTATTGCAATATGCTCTTGCCCTGTTTCCATGGGATGCAGGCATCAGGTATGCAGCGGGTACATGAACACCAAGTTGACGTATACAGAGTATGTGCCAGAGCCTTGGAGACAAAAAAGGATGCAGAGCGTCTTATTTGGGTTTCCTGATGTAGAAGATAGCCGTCCACAGACATACAGCTAAAGCTCAATGGAATGCTTTACTCGTCTAACAGTGTTGAAGATAAAAGGAGGCAGCTGTGTCACATGTATGCAGTTCTTCAGGAGAATACAGACCCAGTCTTCAAGTTTTCACCTCTCGTCCAAATAGAAGAGGTTTTTGTAAATGCCATGGTGGTTGGCTGTGTTTGATTTGGTTTGGCCTCAAGCTGGACCAGAGCCACCAGACCACTTCCTGCTGCACCAGGGACATTGTTCCTTCAAGGTCTCACCCACCTGGGGAGTGAACCAACATAACCTCCCCTCCTCACCGCTTGGGCCCTCACGGGCACGACTGTGCCTCCAGCTGCAGTGATGTGACTCAGCTACAGTCTTCAAATAGTTCCTGGTGTTCTCGTTCAAAGAAAGAAATTCTGAGAGGGTGACCTGCCAACGTATTGTGAAGGAAGCAAGGCTCTTCAATATCCATGCCACCCTTTCCCCACCCTTTATTGAGGTATATTTGACAAGTGAAAATTGAAGCATATTTGACAAGTAAAAACTGTATATATTTAAGGTACACAACTAGATGTTCTGATATATGTATATACCGTGAAATGATTGCCACCATCAAGTTAGTTCACATATCTAGAACCTCAGATTGTCACCTTTATTTTTTTCTTTTCTTATTTTTGTGTGTGGTGATAACATTTAAGATCTACTGTCTCAGCAGATTTCAGGTGTACAATATAGCGTTGTTAACTATAGTCACTATGCTATACATTAGATTTTCAGAACTTACTCATTTGGTATAACTGAAACTTGGTATCCTTGGACAACATCTCCCCATTTCCTCCTCCCCCACAACCTCTAGCAACCACCGTTCTACTCTCTGTTTCTATGAATTTGACTGTTTTAGATTCTGCATAGAAGTAAGATCATGCAGTATTTGTCGTTCTGTGTCTGACTTATTTCACTCAACACAGTGTCCTCCAGGTTTATCCATTTTGTCACAGATAGGAAGATTTCCTTCTTTTTGAGGCTGAATAATACTCCATTGCCTGTGTAAACCAGGTTTTGTTGATCCTTTTGTCTGTTGATGGACATGTAGGTTGTTTTCATATCTTGGCTGTTGTGACTTCTATGACTGTAGGAATACAGATGTCTCTTCAAGATACTGGTTTCATTTCCTTGGATATATACCTGGAAGCGAGATCACTGGATTATATGGTAGTTCTATTTTTTTATTTTTTGAGGAATCTCTATGTTATTTTTCATAATTTCAGAACCAGTTTACATTCCCATCAGTAGTTCCCTTTTCTCCACATCCTTGCTAACATTTGTTATCTTTCATCTTTCTGCTAAGAGCCATTTCTTTCTGTGAGGTGATAGCTCATTGTGGTTCTGATGATTATAATCTTGAGTACCAGTTGACCACTTGTGTGTCTACTCTTGATAAATGTCATTTCAGGTCCTTTGCCCGATTTTTATTGGGTCATTTGTTTTTTTGCTATTGAGTATGAGTTTTATAAATATTTTGGATATTAACCACTTATCAGATAAATGGTATACAAATACTTTCTTCCATTCCGTAGGTTGCCCTTTCACTCTGTTGATTGTTTCCTTTACTGTGCAGTAACATTTTAATTTGATACAATCCCTTTTGTTACCTGTGCTTTTGTATTATATCCAAAAATTTTTTATCCAGACAAATGTCAAGAAGCTTTTCCCCCTATGTTTTCTTCTAGTGGTTTTATAGCTTTGGATCTTATGTTCAAGTATTCAATCCATTTTGAGATGATTTTTATATGGTGTGACCTAAGTGTCCAGTTTTGTTCCTCTGCATATGGCTGCCCAGTTTTCTGAGCACCATTCATTGAAGAGACTATTCTTTCTCCATTGCGTGTTCTTAGTAACCTTGTCAAAGATCACTTGACTGTAATTGAATAGGTTTATTTCTGGGCTCTCTACTCTGCTTCTTTGGTCCATATGTCTGTTTTTAATGCCAGTACCATACTGTTTTAGTTAGTGTAATTGGTGATATGTTTTGTAATCAAGAAGTATGATGCCTCCAGGTCTGTTCTTCTGGCTCAAGATTGCTGTGGCTATTTGGGGTCTTTTGTGGTTTCATATGAATTTTAGGATCTTTAAAATGGTAAAAATTACCATTGGGATTTCAATAGAAATTGCATTGAATCTGTAGATTGCTTTGGGAGTATGGTAAATAACCATGTACTTTACAGTAAGTATTCCATTAACAAAGAGAGAGTGAAGGAATTCATAATATGGGGTAAGATTTTAGATACATACAGAAGCATGTATCACCTCCATATTCATCCTTTATTGAGTCATTAGCTAAAAGGGAAAAGGCCAACCAAGGAGGTTAACTGTACAATGTAATATTAGAAGACTCTGCCTATCCATTTGAAATTGGTAAGTTTAGAATGGATTTTCTAGTTCCATAGATATGTGCTTAAGCTTGGTAACTGCCCTCAGCTTATGAAATTTATGCTAATTAGTAACATTAATTTCAAATTATTCATGTAATCATATTCTAGGCACATGGTAGATTTTAGAGATGGTTTCTACTCTCAATGGTATTAACTTTTGGTTGGCATGTTTGTAGAAAGCATAGATAGAATGGGTACAATTGCTCTTTAAGAGAAAAGGAGAAGGGAGAATTATGTTAGCTGGTAGAGAATTGGGATAATTCTTTTGGGAAAGTATCCAAGAGGTCTTAAGTTTCTCCTATGAAGGTAGGGTATGGTAAATAGAAGATAAGAGATTCTTTCTAGTGTTTAGACCAGTTTAACTACTCACAGAAGCATCAGTGGAGGTCTGTGACCCAACTGTGTTCAGAGATGTAATTCAGAAAGCCTAATAGAATTCAAAACTCGTGGTAAAGCTGTATCATGGATAAATGAAACATTAAATTTTTTGCTTTGGTTTGGAATTCTGTCAGTTTGGCCTATAAATGTGGCAGTTTCATGGGAAAATCATTGTTAAGGCAAAATCTCTTAAAACCTGTAGTTTCAGGGAACGAAACAGAGTATAGGATGAACCCCATGTAGTAAAAGGGGCAACCAGTTCCTTGGACAAAGGCAGAACAGTCCAGTGGAGACGTGGTTCGATACCAGTTTGTGTTTGCTCCAGAGGATGGGGTAGGGGTAGGGGGTGGGTGAAGCAGAAAGCTGAGAATTGGACAAAAGTTTATTCAGTTTGGTTTAGATTCAGTAGTCACACAAAGTAAGAGCTTCCCAGATGGCGCTATTGGTAAAGAACATGCCTGCCAACGCAGGAGACGTGGATTGGGGAGATCCCTGGAGGAGGCCATAGCAACCCACTCCATGAGTCCTGCCTGGAGAATCCCGGGGATAAAGCAGCCTGGCGGGCTACAGTCCATAGGGTCACAAAGAGTCAGACACGACTGAAGTGACTTAGCACATGCACGCGCACACACACACACACACACGAAGTAAACCAATAGTCCCCAGGTCTCTCCTGTGTCAGGAAGCAAGATGGTGCCTGACTGTGCCTGCCAGCAAGTGGTTCCGTGTCTAGCAGGGAACTCTGTGAAACCAAGAAAGCCCACAGCAGGGTAGGAATTTCCAGAGTTCTGTGGAACTGGAGAAAGTTCTGAGGAAGCTGGGGAAGGCTTCACAAAGACCCCGTGTGGACTGGGAACTGACAGGGCTGATGTAGCAGAGGGAGGCGTGAGCAATAGGAGATGGGGAGGCTGGGGCCCAGCAGCACCGTGCTCACTCAGAGCCGCGAGAGTGCAAAGCCCCCAACACACGAGGTGGTCTTCACAGCCGCTGCTGTCAGCCAGTCTTCTGGAATCCACAGGACCCTTCACTCTGGTGAAGGCACAAGATAGGAGCTAAGACAGACACATGGAGCTGTTAGACGGCATCCCAGGCTAGGAGACGGTTTCTACCAGATTCCCTGGATTAAACATCTTCTGCCCCACCCAGTATTTAATGGCAGGACCAGACTCCCATGAACTGAGGCTCCAGACCTTGGAATGGAGGGTCATTTCTCCTCTTCCCTTACCCGCTTTATCCGCTTGGGCTGCCCAGGGTTTCAGACCCAGCCCTACATCAGGACCCCTCAGAGTCAAAGTCTGACACCTGAACGCCTACCTCCCTGCCTCTGTCCTCTCCTCAACCCACCCCCCACCACTTATTACTGAATCAGAATCCAGAACTGGTGAGGGGGAGTTGCTGAACTTAGATATTTTTTAAAAACTTCATGGGGTAAGCCTGAGGCATAGCTGGTCTTGAGAACCACACACATCATAGAAGGAACCCTCACCTCACAGCCAGGAAACCTGGATTGAGTTCCAGCCTCAGCTGTACACTGGCCCTGAGACTGTTTCCTCATCTATAAAATGGTATTGTTGCTTAGCCCGCCTGCTTCAAAGGGGTTTTGTGTGGATTAAATCACATGATAGCCAACTGGAAGCCCTCCTCTGCTCTAGAAAGGCAGGTGCTCCTTAGCCCTGTTTGCCCCACCCCTGCCCCCACCCCAGTTTACAGCCAGTCGGCTCACTCCTGGACTGTTTCTGGGCTGGCTGGTCGGTGTGTCGTGCCTGCGCCCTGCCACCGAGTTAATCCTCTTGGAACACCACTTCTCTTGTGTTTCTCTTCTGCTCAGCGTTGCCGCTCAGGACACAGGCTCCCCGTGCCCACTGCGCTTTCTCTCTTTCCCACCTTTGGCCTCTTTGCTGTCAGTCCTTGACCTCCATATATTTCTTGCATCGTTTCTGAAACCCTGTCTCCAGTTTTTCTAATCTGATCACCTCCATCTCAGTCTGAATAACATAATTATGAGACTTTAACATATATTATATTGAATGGTTCCTTCATTGTTATGTATATTTGCTTCATTATTCTGGTTAGTTTGCTTGTAGGGTCCCAGACTACTAGGGCTGATTGATCTTTTAAATGATGTTATTATTATATGCAGTGCCCCTGACGGTGATAGGCCCCGGGCCGAGCTGAGAAGCGCAGTGGCCAGAGCATGCTGACCAGTCTGTAAAGCCCTTTCCTTTATAGGTGTCTTTTTATCTCACCACCCTGAGAGGTAGATAGCTATGCTCCCCATTTTACAAGTGAGGAAAGAGAGGCTTGGGAAGGTTAAGTAACATCAAAATTGCAAGAAAAACATGGAGGTGAGGGAACTCTGTGTCCAGAGGAGAACCAGAGTGGCGGAGCCTGTGGTAGGGTGCAGATATGAGTGACAGCTCCTGCAGGTAGTGCTGAGGCCACAGCAGGTGCCCAGTGCTGAGACCGAATTAGTGGAGAGACCTAGCAGAAGGGATCAGACCTGACAGGCTGCAGTAGGTGCCCCTGTAGGGGCCAGCTGCTCCCCTGGGTTGAAGGTCAGGACAGGGTGACCCCAGCTGGCCTCCTGGGGACAGGTCAAATAATAGGGAGATGGGAAAGGTTTAATGTGATTAGGCCTCTGCCCAGGTAGGAGCTAGGCAGTGGGCTTTGTAGGCCATTTTCTGGGGAATTTTCAGATGGACCAGTGGTTTCATCTTCCTATTCTAAAGCACCCCGGTACCCTGTGTGATTATGCACTGTGGCCAAGTGGTCTGATATCTTAAAGGAGAAGCTAAAACAGCAGTGGAAACTTCCTAGGTTTCAAGGCATCAGTAATTCTGTTCCTGAGTAAACACTGATGAGAAAGAAACCCTTCCAGTCTTCTCTGGCTTCAGCCAGAGTGTAGTTTAACAGTGCTTTGATATTTTGCTTTGATATTTCCTGATTGCTCCCTGACTTATGAAGGTATAAGCTCCTTGCAGGTAACATGCTCCTGCCCCAGGTTGAATTCCTTGCACTTATTGCCTAAGTGGGACAGGCCCGGGGTGGAGCAAGCTGAGAGCTGGCAATGCCAGGCCCACAAATGCAGGTAAGCAACCGAGAGGCCAGCGGGCAGGCCTGAGGGCTGGACAGCTATCCAGCAGATGGGTGGAGTACTGAAGCTTAGTTGTGTGGCTGAAGAACCCAGGGTGTGGCAAAGAAATCGACTTCTGGAACAGTAAAGATGAATGCTTAATACCCATGCCTTTATTAGCATGGCTGAGTCTTTTGTCAAATATGTCATACAGTCACAGTTTAGGATTGTAGAATAAACAAAGATTACTGATATTTCTTTCAAAAGCTGATAAGCACTCTTTACTAAAAGTTCAGAGTCTTTGATTAATCTTCAACTTAAAATATTAAAAATCTAGTTTTCATAAGCTATTAGAAATATTTTTCAAAGGAGTCCTTCCCCCATCCTGCACCCCAAAGCCCTGCCCATGTCAAAGGTTAGGAGTAAACGATATTTTCTGTAAACCATCTGATTAAATTCTCCTCCCTTCCCCAAGTCTACCAAATTTTGGTCTTTTTAAAAAAAAAAAAAAAAATGGGGCTAATGTGACAGTAAGATTTATACCTTCACAAGTAAATATTACAGTTTGGCTGGGTAGCTTGTGGAAGCTTGTCAGGTCACAGTGACTCACTTGCATAGATGAAGTTATTTTTAGAGATGTAATTTGTAGTGTTTAGAAAAGAATAAAGAGATGGTAAAAGGCTAGATCGTTCATTATAGTTTACAGAGCTCATGAACCCAGCATCCATGCAAAAGATGACTAAGCAACGGGTCGGTTGGTACTTTCTCTCAGAATTTTACAGACATGAGTCACCCACTTGAGATTGCAGACACAGCACCGAGGTACCTGTGACTCAGCTCCCATTAGGACGAGCACTTGAATTCAATTCTGATACACTTTGCTAGTTAAGGACTGAGGAAATTACATAGCAAAGCAAAATACGCCTTTCTAGCATGCAGCCATCAGATGTTTTTAGCAAGGATTGATTTATCTTCAGCTCTGGCCTTTGAAAGACTCTGTGGTTTGTGCTGGGTGATCTCCCTGTTTTATCTGCTGCTCTCCACACCAGTGTCACCTGACCCTAGGATACTGCTATCCTCACCCTTTCTGCACTGAGCTGTCCAGCATTCAGGCCCACTTCCTTTAACCAAATGTGTATGTGTGTGTGTGTGTGTGTGTGTGTGTGTGTGTGTGTGTGTACGAAAGATCTTCAGCCTAACATGGAAATTCTAGTTTTCTTAAGCTGGGAGAAATAGCTTTCAAAGGCTTGCTTCCCTTACACTGTGCCCAGGTCAGGGAGTAGAAGAAATAAAATGGTATTTTCTTAGGGTATTTTTGTATGTTTTTTAAAAAGCCGTGTACAAAGTAAAATAAAGTTTAAAAAAAAAAAAGCCGTGTACACAACCTACACATCCACGTGTGTGGTCACAGATCAATAAGAACCATCTGTGTACGTAAGCAGACTTTTTGAAGTGAATGTGTTATTCTCTCTTCAGGGCTGCTGCTTTGTTCTCAGGCACAGGCCTCTGCTGGCCCTGAGGTGCAGCCGCACTCTAGGATTGCCCCCTGGTCATCACACACGTGCCTTATGCAGCCCCTCTGGAGTTAAGCCCTCAGAACTTGACCCCTCCGTTCAAACACACAGAAAATGGTCCTTTGCAGCTTGTAGACATATCAATAGACTATTCATAACCAACAAAGAATATTATGCTTGCTGCTGCTGCTGCTAAGTCACTTCAGTCGTGTCCGACTCTGTGCGACCCCATCGACGGAAGCCCACAAGGCTCCCCCGTTCCTGGGATCCTCCAGGCAAGAACACTGGAGTGGGTTGCCATTTCCTTCTCCAGTGCATGAAAGTGAAAAGTGAACATGAAGAGGCTCAGTCGTGTCTGACTCTTATTATGCTTATTGCACTTATAAAAGAAACGTGAACATGGTTACAAAAGCACATACTCCAGAAGGAAATGCAGTGAAAAGTGAAAGTACTCTGCCTCACCCCACTCAGGGACAGTCACCGTTAACCACTTCTGTCACCTGGCAGTTACTTCTGAAACGATTGTATTTCTTAGCTGCTATGCCTGTAGCACTATTACTAAGAGTGTCAGGCCATGCACAGGCTACGAACTGGGTCCTGTTGTCAGAGAGAAAAGCCTTGTGTCCATTCAAGTCAACTCAGCAGACATTTGGGGATCTCCTATGGACTGAGCCCTCTGTCGGGAGGGGTGGTCACAGAAATGGGAAGGAGTTTTCAGATATGCAAATACATGACTATAACCATTGTACAAAAATGCTATAACACAGATGTAAAATACAGGTGTATAAAACCCCTTCTGTGGGATTTTACAGAAGCATCCAAGAGCTGGGTCTTTAAGTGCTTAATAGAAACATACTGTGGAGAGAACCAGGCGAGGATGCCCCAGGGAGAGTAGTGTACTCGTGGACTGATATGGTACATTCAGAAGACTGGGAATAATTCATAAACTTGAGTGTTTAGAGTGTGTGAGTTAAAGGGGTGTTGGGAGATGAGGCAGGAAAGAAATATGCCTGATGGGGAAGAGCCTTGCACATGAGGAATGCAAAACATGCCCTACTCCTGATGGAGAGTCTAGGAAGGGTTTTAAACAGAGCTGTGCTGTGATCTCACTTATGCCACAGGTCTGATGGCAGAGTGGAGTATGAGTGCTAGTGGGAAGAAGCCTGGGGTAGGAACTGCTTCTCCAGCAGGCCTTCGTGAACACTCAGATTCTGGAAGCGAGGGAGAGTGGCAGATGGCTGTGTGATGCATGATGGGGAAAGCTGAGTAAAGAGGGGAGGGTCCCAGAGTTGAGGGGAAAGACTGTGAGCTTGAACTTGTTGAGTTTGAAGTGTCTAGGTGGTAAGCAGGTGAAGCCAATAAGTAATCAGCAGTGTAGGACTGAAGTTTGGGAAGAGCCCTCCTAGTTGACACAGATCTGTGATCCATGTAGCATGGGACGGGGGAATGGCCAAAGGACGAGCCCGTAACAGGAGAGAACTGAAAACAGCTGTGGGGAAGGCAGCAGCTGGTGGCGGTCAGAAGACTCGGGTGGAGACCAAGCAGTGGCGAGGCATAATGAGAACCGGGAGAGAGCGGCCCGAGGAAAGCAGGAGGTGCAGCTGAGGTGCGAGCGAAAAACGTTTGCTTTGGCAATTAACATGGACAGTGTCCCAGTGGGAAAAGCAGTTGAAAGAAACGTCCATGTGTTAGAGTTGGCAGAAGCCAGGCATGAATGGGTTACAAAATTAATTGATAGTGAAGAAGGTGGACCAGTCCACTTTATGGGAGTTTAGAGAATGAAAAGAAGAGATGGGAAGTAGCTAGTAGGGGTGGTGGTCACGAGGGGTCCTTATGGGGAGAGGGGGTTCTTCAGCATGATGAGAAGGAACCAGTGGAGAAGAGATTGTAATTTAGAGGGAAAAGAGAGAGAGAGATCTTTGAAAGAGCAAAATCCTAGAGGTGGTTTAAGAGTATGGAACCTGGAACTGAGTCAAGGAAGGAGATTTGGACAAGAAGGAACTCCACCACCCCTGAGGCAATAGGAAAGGATACAGATATTGGAGTTAATTCATCCCTCTATCACCAGCACCCAGCAGTGCCTGGAATATAGTCAGCACTCAGAAATGTCTCTAAATCAATGAATTTTGAAGTCATAGTATTTTAGAAGTTATTATTTTGTGGCTCAGCATGAATAGATGATGAGAAGGTTGGGGGTGTGGCCACAGGGAAATGGGAACTGGGTAGGGTGCCTTGTTAGATGCTGAGGTTACACTGGATGGTTATAGAAACCCAAGTGGAGAGGAGGACTTGAGGCCAGTGTAGACGTTTCTCAAGAAGTTAGTGTGTAACCAGGAGACTGAGTAGATAACACACAGTGAGAATCAACAGAAGTGATCTAGCCAAATGGCAGAAGCTTCAAATAGGGTTGCTTTTCTTAGGGGCAAGGTTGAGTGTGTAGGCAAGTCTGGGAAAACAAGTGGCTCCTACTCAAGGGAATGGCGGGGGGGAAACCTAGATTTCGCTTGGGACAAAGAGGTGGCAGGACCATTCTGGGAAGAAAGTGAGAAGGTTCATCTTAGAGTCAGAGCAGAGGTAACAGTCTGATACAGTGGGCATTTGTCCTGTGAGGGTCCAGAGTGACAGGACATCAGGAAGCGTTGGAAGGATGGATTTTTTTTTTTTTCCAACAAAAGATGAGCGTCACTGTAAGTGAGAGACTAATTAGCTAGGTTGGCAGTGGCTGAGAAAGACGCTATGCAGGGGCCTCTGCACAGGCAGTGGGTTGCAAGGCAGTCCCAGCAGCCGGGAATGTCGTGGTGGAGAACTTGACACTGTCTGCAAGTCTGCAGACCCTCAGAGGGCCACAGTTAGTTGGTAGTCAGATGGTCCAGGATGCCACCTCCACGAGCACACGTGTTCCAGGAGAGCTCCTCCGGAGGCCTGGACTGTCCCTGCTCCAAAAACGCTTCAGGCACGTCTCATGGCCTCTCTGACCCGAGGCTCAAAGTACGGTCTGCAGCTGATTACCTGCCTGACCATGAGGATGCATGGAGACAATGTGAGTAAACATGGAAACCTTTATAGCTGTTTGACATTGCTACGGCACCTGGGCATGATTGTTTTTCTAGTCATTCAGTTTTATTTTATCAGTCTATGACAGAGTGGAATGTAAAATGAAACACAGTAGGATGTCCCTGGTGGTCCAATGGCTGGGAATCCACCTGCCAATGCAGGGCATTATACACATGGTCCATCTCTCATACCAAATCATAACTGATTTTTAAATAGTTAAAATCCTATAGGTCTTTCTGTGCTGTGCTAGAAGGTGCCTCAACTCTCACCAATCAAGAATCCCATGGTTGGGAAACGCCCATGACCACTATCTTTGAGTTTCAGACAAACAACTGTCTTCTCATTTGTACAAGTCTTAAAACTTTCGAGCTATTTAAACCAAATGCATGCACATATATACCTGCATGTGTTTAGATACGCGTGTGTGTGTGCTGTTGTTTCAGTTACTCAGTCATGCCCGACTCTTTTGCAACCCTGTGGACTGAAGCCCACTAGGTTCCTCTGTCCCTGGGATTTCCCAAGCAAGAATACTGGGGTGGGTTGCCATTTCCTTCTCCAGAGGATCTTCCTGGCCCAGGGATCTCCTACATTACAGGTGGATTCTTTGCCACTGAGCCACCAGGGAAACCTATACGTGTGTGTACACACACATAAAAGATGACATCTCTTGGTAAAGAATTCCTCTGGACCTGGGGTCCCACACCTCTCCTATAGATCCATATTGGTGCCTACTCAGGGCACCCCTTTGCAGACTCTAATTTAATCTAAGGGTAAGTGATGACTTAGCAAGTTGAACATTGAAAAAGTCAAACCTGTTTTTCCATGCAGCCAATTAATAAGATACCTAAATAATATTAACCTTTTGGCTTATGGAAACAAAGAGAATTCCATCACCAAGAGCATTGATAAGGGGTAAGAGAAGGGTGGGGCGGGATAGAATAGCTATTGTGAGAGCAGGAAGGCTGAACCAAGAAGGGGTTAGCTGTTGAGCCCAGATCAGGTTCTGTTAAGGTGTGCCCTGGTTTAAAGTACTTTATTTTAAAGCCCTTTGGATCTTCCCTCTCTTTTTTATTCTTAATCTGATTCTTTACATCTGTCTTCAATACTCTTGTGTATATGAACTTCAGCTTCTATATTCAAACCTTGTTCTTAACTGAAGCCTGATGGGCTGTACCACACACACCCTCTTAAGAAGGGCAAGCTGTGTAGGCCTTTCCTGACCTGGTCCATCAACATTTAAGAGTTATGTTTTTATCCAGGAGACTGTGGTTAGTCCCTATTGGCTGAAACAAGTGGGGAGAATTAAGGTAATCAAGCTGGTGCCAGTGTGTAGGACGGACAGAGAAGCAATTCCTGGAGGCAGAGAAAGCTTACTGAATTACTTCAGGTGTGAATTGGTCAGTATTTGGAGCTGACCTCAAAGGATTGACATGGGAGGCCTAACACGGCTGTTCTTAGGTTTAAACAAAAGTATATTCAGTTGCATAAAGTGGGCTGCTATTTTTAAAAATACCCATTCCCACTTCTGTTTATCATGATGGAAGTAGATGGGCCTCCCACCCCACCAAGTAGGACAGTGCCTTGTGGACAGTCCTCTCCAGGATGTGCTGCCAACAGTGAGCCTTTCAGAGATGCAAACAGCAGGATGAGGAGTCAATGGTGACTCGAAGGTCCTGAGCTTGGCTGAATATTAGACCCAGCCTTTGTGGGTGAGCAAGCTTATGGCTTTTATTTCAGACGTGTGGTATGATTCTTCCCCTGTGATAGTAGGACATCCTGACGATGTCAGAATGTTTAAATCTGAAGACCAGAATCCAAGGTCCAGCTCTGTCACATAACTGTAATTTTAAATGAGCTTCTTTCTGTTCCTGAGTTTCAGTGTTCTTACCCATAAATGGGATAATATGCCACCTTTTACATCACAGATGAGATATGAAAACTTTTAAGCCAAAAAATGTATATTATGACATTCGCCAGGCTTCTGGCCTAGAATTATCAGATTGCACAGGTGAGCAGTCAGAAGGATAGGTAGATTTTGAAGACATCAGAGTGTACTGAGATGGAGCTTTCTGGGACTTTCTAAAGGAGGAAAGCTCAGGACCAACCCTTCAGGGTTAACTATCCCTTACCTGGGCTTTGTGGGGAGTTGTTACGCAGATGGAGAAAGGAAACAGTAAATGTTTTAAAAGGAAAGGAAGTACAGATCGATATGGTGTCATGGAAACTATGGGAGAAGAACAGACGTGAGCACCAGGGTCTAAGGCCATTAAAACCCCATAGATATGACCGTAAAATATCTTCCCAATCCAAAAGAAAGAAAACAAGGAAAATGAAACATCAAAAATAAAAATCCTTAAAAGCCTGAGCTCATTGAACCCAGAGGAATAACTCATGAGGTCTGGAAGGCAGGCACATTCTGTTCTTCCTCTTGGTCTGTTAGGACTGTGAGAGTCAGTTGCACTTTCTGATTCACAGCCAGAGAACGTGCTTGCCCATAGCAACCCCTGACTGAGATGGCAGACAAGCCAAAGTGTCCCTGAGTAGAAACTCCTTCCAGAATATCAGAAACAAGCAGTAAATCTAATTTGTAGCACTTGGGATAGAAAGAACACGGACTCCGGGACCCAAACTGGCCAGGGCTCACCCTGGCACCATCTCTTCTTCCGGGCTGCAAGAAGGTTCTTGGGCTCGCCACAAGGCATGGGCTTCTTCCCTAGTGAAAAGGGATAAGAGAACCATGTGGCAGGAAGCACCCAGCACATTGTAGGTATTCAGCAAATGCTTGTTTCCTTCCCCTTTCTTAGCATTTAAAAAAAAAAAAAAAGTACTTATTAGAATGGAACACAAAAATAAAAACCACCATGCCTAATTGTTCTCTAGTAAGAGACTTTTCAGACTTGGGTTAAGGGAGAACCCAGGGTCATACTGTGGACGTCTTGGGTGGCTCAGTGGTGAAGAATCCACCTGCCAATGCAAGAGACATGGGTTCAATCCCTGGATCGGGAAGATCCCCTGGAGAAGGGAATGGCAACCCACTCTAGTACTCTTGCCAGGGAGATCCCATGGACAGAGGAGCCTGACGGACTGCAGTCCATGGGGCCACAAAAGAGCCAGACAGCACTTAATGGCTAAACAACAGCAACAGCAGAGTCAGCTGTAAAGGCAGCTTTGGCAGCTGTGGTTCACCCTGCGCCTGTGGGGAGATTCGCTGAGCCCCAGGAGGCTTGCTGCATGGGGGTCAGGACCCTGGGGTTCTGTCGGCTGCCCAGGCAGCTCACCGCTCCGCACCACAGGCTTTCAGTTAAATGGATAGATGACTTCCGAGGCCTCTTTCTGAACTGTGGTTTAGTGAGCTTGTCCTCTGTTGTGACAAGACATGGAGATCTTTAAGCACCTCACCTGCCCATAGCTCAGCTCTTCCCTGAAAGCACATCTGTCAAAAAGAAAGGGAATAGACTAAAGAGGGACTGCAAAGTTTACGGATTTCACTCACAGGGACCTCAGGCCTGACTCCTACACCTGCTGTTAAGCTTGGTGTACTGGTTCCCTGATTCCTAGCAGCCTAACTGCTCAGAGAAGGTCTGTGGTCCCTAGACAGCCTAACCTGTAGCCTGAGCTGGGCGGTGGGGGTGGAGGGAACTAAGAAACTATAGACGACCAATAGAGTACTGTAAAGTAAAATAAAGCAAAGTGGAAGCTCTGGGAAAAAAATCACTCTAGTACTCTTGCCAGGGAGATCCCATGGACAGAGGAGCCTGACGGACTGCAGTCCATGGGGCCACAAAAGAGCCAGACAGCACTTAATGGCTAAACAACAGCAACAGCAGAGTCAGCTGTAAAGGCAGCTTTGGCAGCTGTGGTTCACCCTGCGCCTGTGGGGAGATTGGCTGAGCCCCAGGAGGCTTGCTGCATGGGGGTCAGGACCCTGGGGTTCTGTCGGCTGCCCAGGCAGCTCACCGCTCCGCACCACAGGCTTTCAGTTAAATGGATAGATGACTTCCGAGGCCTCTTTCTGAACTGTGGTTTAGTGAGCTTGTCCTCTGTTGTGACAAGACATGGAGATCTTTAAGCACCTCACCTGCCCATAGCTCAGCTCTTCCCTGAAAGCACATCTGTCAAAAAGAAAGGGAATAGACTAAAGAGGGACTGCAAAGTTTACGGATTTCACTCACAGGGACCTCAGGCCTGACTCCTACACCTGCTGTTAAGCTTGGTGTACTGGTTCCCTGATTCCTAGCAGCCTAACTGCTCAGAGAAGGTCTGTGGTCCCTAGACAGCCTAACCTGTAGCCTGAGCTGGGCGGTGGGGGTGGAGGGAACTAAGAAACTATAGACGACCAATAGAGTACTGTAAAGTAAAATAAAGCAAAGTGGAAGCTCTGGGAAAAAAAGAGAAAAGAAACTATAGACAAGAGAGTGCTAGACACTTGGACACACACGCCTCATTCGGCCTGGGCTGTCGTGACTGTACGGCCCACTCCGAGAGCTAATATTCGTAATTGTGATTTAAATCGTTTAAAGGGGGATATGGAAGAAGTAAATGTGAAGGCTGCTTTGGAAAGATTTCAATCAAAAGCAACAGAAAGAGGAAAAAACGTTTTGAAGCTTGCGAGGAAGAGCTCTCAGTTATTGGGCACAAGTCTGCGTCTCTTAGGAGAACCTTTGCTTGAAAAAGATTTTATTCTTTTACATTTGGATGTACAAGTCAAGCAGCTAATTTAAGTCAAAGGCTTGCCTCAACATGCTCACCTTGTGTTTATACGTGTGTTCTCTATAATTCAAGTTAGGAGAATATGACAGTTTAAAAACATCATTTTAGACAGCTGTCATACTTTGATCTGAAGTGAAATTTCTAAATGGAGTTGCTATCAAAGAAGAACATGAATTAGTTTCTATTTTCCCACTGTATCCCCCTCCCATTCTCACAGAAGAAATAATAACTAAGGAGATGGCCAAAGAAACAACTAAACAAAAACTAGGATAGTACATGGACCACATAGCAATCTTTAAATATACAAAGATTCATTACGTTTCTGGTCTTTTTTTTTAATCCAAGCACAATGGAAAACTGTCTGACTGAGTTTTCAGCAGGCTTCCTCTCTGTTCAAATGTTTTATGGTTTTTGGTCAGCTCTTGCTGCAAAACCCCATTTGACTTTATATTCTCCAGAGCTGTGTGTTGTGTGTGTGTGTGTGTGTGTGTGTGTTTTAATTTGAAGGAAGAAGATTATAGAATTAAAAATGGGGAGTTCCCAAGGAGTCTGAATTTGCCCCACATAAAATGATGGGCAGAACTAAATTGGAAGCTTAATTGAAAGAGCCTAGCTACCTTAATCTATAGGTTGTATTTTCTCACCTGGAAGTCAGGTTGGAGAAAGAAATTATGTAGACTCAGGTGTGTTTTAATTGCTTCTAAGAGAAAAGTGAGTAATAATAGGTATCATTATGAATATCTGCTAGATGCCAAGTATTCTACATGTATTCATTATGTCTTATAAACCACCCAACAGCCTTGTATGGTAGGTACTATCCCATTTTAAAGATTAGAAAACCTAGACTCAGAGAGTTTAGCAAATTGCACAAAGTCTCCCAGGTCATAACCGGTTGAGTAGGAATCAAGCCTGGATCTGTCAAATTCCTAAGATCATATTCTCTCCACTATACCTACCTGTTCTTACATTCCCTTAGGCTCCAACCTTTATTTATCGAGCACTTTCTATGCGCCAGATGCTGTACCACATGCTTTATTTTCAACCTGGAGGTTAGAGTTTTTCCAGTTTTACGATGAGGAAGAAGCTCAGAGAGGTCAGTGAATCTACCAGTGCGATATGATCACTCGGTGCAACCTAGGTCGCCACCTCCAGGGCACGTGCTTTTCACGTGACCCTTCAGCCTCACCAAGATAAGCTCTTTCCTGTTCATCTCACCAGACGAAACTGAACCTAAAGCAACCAAAGAAGGGAGTGACTTATCTCTGAACATTTCCACAACCACCTAATCTAGTGGGTGAGACATTTTCCTGTAATTTTGATACCCCAGCACAGTATAAATCTGGAGTGGAGAATGCTTGGAAAGTGTAATACACAAAAAATAAGTTCATGCAGCTAACGCTGTCTTATAAGGAAACATACTGTCACTCTTGAGGGTTCTGGTTTCCAAGCGCTGCCACATATTTGACCTAAACTATTTCCCATCCCAGTCTTACACCCAGTCCCAAATCTCAGGCTCTGCTGTAGAATTGTCCTCATAGGAAGTTAGAGTTGTTTGAGAGAAAACGGAAGACTCCTATAAGCTGATGACAGCCCATCACCAAGCTTACCACTCAGAGCCTCCCTCTGACCATAAGGGACACACTAGTAAGTCTTAAGAGACGTTTTGTAAAGTAGACTCGGTTCCCGAACTGAGAAGTGAATGACTGCACTCCTCTAATAATAAATAATAAATTATTTGTGATTTGCACAAGTATACCTTCTAAAACATTCTCCTTTCTAGAAGATTTCTACCATTTGAGGGTATTTAAATTACAGGAAAATTTCTGACCAGAGTGGGTGGTGTGGGATATCTTCCCTAGAAATGTTCAAGAATCTCGCTGCTCATGGAAGAAAGACCACACTGCTTTGCTTTGTGCCCATGACTCTCCACAGTTTGGCATATTTATCCAAAGCCCCCTCTGCACCAGCGTTGTATCCTCTGGCCAGTGCTCCCTCTGCCCTGATCACCCTCATCCCCTCACCCTCCTCTGCTCTGACTGCTCGATGCTGTTCCCGCTGCCTGGAATCCCCTCACCTTTCTCTCTCCCTTCCCTGTCATAAGCCTCCCACTGCAACTGCCTGTCCAAATCCTAGTGATCTTTCAAGGTCCTGCATATCCAACAAACCTTCTAGAAGCCCTTGGATTATCTTTCCACCCCCACCCAGGCAGTTACTAACCCTCCGTCATTTTCCTGCCTGAGAACAGTGATGGTCGGGGGGAAGACCAGGCTTTACTCAACTTGGCCCCCTAGAGCTAGCTCATAGTAGATTCTCCAGGAATGCTTCTCAAATTGGATACTTGTTGCTGTTTTCTCTAGCATATAAAGCTCATAACCAGACCCTTTCAAAAATAAAAATAACTAGTTTCAGAATTATTTTTCTTCTTAAAACCTAGTTAGTCATCCCTCACTTTGGAGTAGTTGCATTATTTGCAAATTTGTGCCTGGCAGGATGTTCTAATTTTTCAAAACTGGAATTTAAACTGACCATTGTCAGTCCTTCTCCTTTTCAGAATTTGTCCTATTCCTTCTAATCATCTGCCTTTGGTAAATCATCCATGATTTTTTGAAATTAGAAGCTTATGACTCTTTAAAGACTTTGCCCAGCTTTTAAATGCCAAGGATTTTGCAATTTGAATATATTTTAACTTTTTTAAGGATTATTCTAATCAAATTCTTCCTTAATTTAGCCAGATATCTGTTTTAATCCTCCCAGGCCAGGAGTTTATTTATTGTGACTACATTCTTTTAAAGATAGAAGTTTAAATGGTATTAAATTATGTTGGACTATAAAGGAAGCTGAGCATTGAAGAATTGATGCTTTTGAACTGTGGTATTGGAGAAGACTCTTGAGAGTCCCTTGGACTACAAGGAGATCCAACCAGTCCATCCTAAAGGAGATCAGTCCTGGGTCTTCATTGGAAGGACTGATGTTGAAGCTGAAACTCCAATACTTTGGCCACATTATGCGAAAAGCTGACTCATTTGAAAAGACCCTGATGCTGGGAAAGATTGAAGGTGGGAGGAGAAGGGGACAACAGAGGATGAGATGGTTGGATGGCATCACTGGACATGAGTTTGAGTAAACTCCGGGAGTTGGTGATGGACAGGGAGGCCTGGCGTGCTGCAGCTCATGGGGTCACAAAGAGTCAGACATGACTGAGAGACTGAACTGAACTGAACTGAAATGCTATTTATTATTTTTCTCTGCATCTCTTAAAAACATGCTTCCTTTTTTATATCTCGTGCCGTTGACCTCTCCTCACTTTTATGGTCTCTGCCAGGCAGAGTTCCTAGACATACATCAACTACCTGCTGTGTGTCTAGCCCAGTGTTAACATGTGGAGAATATAGAATTACGACGGGAACACTTCATTGTTAGCAGTTCAGCCAAGACTATATAATGGGGACATGTCATTTAGTGACAGAGTAGGCAAGAGAGGCTTCCTGGTAGAAGGCCGCAGAAGCAAGAGCAGCTTGTAGGGACGGAACCAGAAGCCAGGCCTGAGGAAGTGCCAGGATCCAAATGGAACGCATCCTCAAGGGACACGGAAACCAGAGGACATCACGGGAAGCGCACAGTGTCGCGCCCACCATTCATTTCCAGGAAGCAGGGGTCCTCATGTGTAGCCTGGGACCTGCAGCATGGGGCATGCTCACTCAGTTTGTGTTTGATGAGGGAGTGGATGAACCAGGAAAAGCAGGCAGAGAAACACTGGGGTAAGGAAGGTTTCCCACGCGGGAAACCCCTCGGTCCTAGCCTCGACCACTGGCATTCTCCTTTTCTCCTGGGGAGGACAGCTCTGATGAGGCCTTGTTTGGAGTACAGGTTGAAAGCATGCAGAGTTCTAGGATGGAGACATTCCCAACAAACTGAGTCGTGATGAGAGGAAACCCAGATAAACCTAGGGAAGGAAGGAGGTTCCTCCAGGAAGGGAGAGCAGCTTGGCTGTGAGCTTCCAAGGGCAGCATCAGCTTCCTTCATCTTTGTGTCCCCTGTTGCTCTCCGCGTGTGCAAAGGTGAGGACAGTGGTGAGAAAGAAAGTGGGATCGGTAAAATAAGGACAGGTTATAGCTTTTCTGAATTGAATGTATACAATACAAAAAGAGTCAAATAAAAATGGAAAACTGATGACTTCCCTGGTGATCCAGAGTTCAAGACTCCATGCTCCCAAGGCAGGGAGTTTTAGATCCCGCATGCCCCAACTAAGAGTTCACATGCTGCAACTAAGACCTGGCACAACAAAATAATTTATTTTAAAAAAAAAGAAAATTGTTACATCTGCACAACATCAAAGAATTATTGACTTCTTCCCTCTTTACGGAGTATCTCCTAGACTCTGGTTCTGATTCAGCCCTTAACCTTCTGGATCCAACTCAAAATCCGTCTCTTCTGCACAGCTTCCACCTCAAGCAGTGCCCCTTGCTCGGCATGGACCATGTCCATGCCATGTCCGCACCTCTGCTCTCACCCCACGTGAGCTGTGGGAGCTTCTCCCCTTCCCCTGCGCCTGCTGGTGCTCAGGGCCCAGACACCTTCATTATTCCCAGCACTCCGCCTTCCACTCAGCAAATCTGGGAGCAAAGGAGTGACTCAGTGGACCAGCTGACTGTGCCAGCCTGACAGTGTTCTCATGAGAGAATGTCCCCCTTCTCCAGTGCCTCTGTAAACTGTATCCCAGGTTTTCTGCTCCATTTTCTTCTATGTTATTTTATTTTTCTTTACAACTTTGGTGTCTTATTTTTCCCTGAAGACCATTCAACTTTCTAAACCTTCTTAGTTTTATAAATGCTCCCATTTAAAATAATAATATTTCTTTGGATATATGTACAAGGATCATAGAAAACATACCCATGTACTTTAAAGACTAATAAAACACCGCCGACTTCAGAAATGGAACACAGTGCCAGTATCTTAGAAGCCCTAAGCGTGTTCCCCTCAGGAGTAACCACTCCCCTGAATTTTATGTTACATGATACTTCTATCATGTAACATATACCCATAAACAATATATCATTATTTTTTCCTGTTTTTGAAATTTGTACAAATGAAATCGTATTGATTATCTTGTGCTGCTCTGAATATCACTGTGCTTTACTTGAGTATATAAAAAGTACCAAAACAAACACCATGTGCCCACCTTAGCCAAATCTTAATATTTTGCTGGTAATTGTTTCTGCTTTTGTTTTCATTTGTTTTTAAAGAAAGAGCACATTACTAATTTGGTTACGTCCCCCTGAGTACCCCTCCATGATGCATTCCTATCCCTCTCTCCTTTCCCATTACCCCCAGAGGGAACTTCTTTCCTTAATCTGGTGTTTATCATTCCCGTGCACGTTTTTATAGTTCTTCTACATAGGCATTCATAAGCAGTGTGTAATAACGTATGCATGTTTTTGGACTTTGTAAGTATATACCGAACACTGCTCATCTTTAACCTGCTTTTTCCTGAACATTATGTTCTTGAGGTTTGTCTATGTTGGTGCACGTAGCCCTAGCTCATTCGTTTGAACTGCTGTAAGGCATTCCATTGAGGAATGTACCACAGTCTCCTGTTGATGGACACTCTAAGATGTTTCCAGTTTTTGTTATCACAAACGGTGCTACAGCAAACCTTCTCCTACCTTCTTATGTACTTGTGGCAATGTTTTAGGAGTGGGAATGCCGAGTTATGAAGTCTGTACATCTTCACTTTTACTGTACAGGAGGTTATAGAAATGTATATTCTCATTGTCAGTGGCGAGAAATTTCAGTGTTCCACATCTTTGACAATACTTGGTGATTGTTGGTGTTTTTAATTTTTGCCAGTCTAATACGTATGAAATGGAATCTCCTTGAGGTTTATAATTTTGCATTTCCCTTAAATACTCCTTTAGTTCAACAAGTATTTATTGAGTGTCTCTCTTATGTTATGTCATGCCCTGTGCCAAGTGCTAAGAATATAAAATAACTAATTTATGACCCCTACCCCTAGGAGCACTCAACTTTTGTAATAATTCCGAGCTGGGGAGGCATATCAGAGGCACTTCGGGTGCACTTTCAGGAACCAGAGGTCTGAGATGGGGCCCAAGGGTTAATTCCTTGGTGACGCAGATGCTGACTTCTAGTTGAGACCCTCTGAGCTCATGGCAGGAGAAGCTTAGCTGATATGGTTCAGCCTGGGTTCATTTATGTGGCCAGGTAGGAGAACCTGGCTCTTCCTGGGCACACACTATGGCATCCCTTTCACAGTGAGATTCTTCCTGGAGTTTTGTAAAAAAAGAGAAAAGAAACTATAGACAAGAGAGTGCTAGACACTTGGACACACACGCCTCATTCGGCCTGGGCTGTCGTGACTGTACGGCCCACTCCGAGAGCTAATATTCGTAATTGTGATTTAAATCGTTTAAAGGGGGATATGGAAGAAGTAAATGTGAAGGCTGCTTTGGAAAGATTTCAATCAAAAGCAACAGAAAGAGGAAAAAACGTTTTGAAGCTTGCGAGGAAGAGCTCTCAGTTATTGGGCGCAAGTCTGCGTCTCTTAGGAGAACCTTTGCTTGAAAAAGATTTTATTCTTTTACATTTGGATGTACAAGTCAAGCAGCTAATTTAAGTCAAAGGCTTGCCTCAACATGCTCACCTTGTGTTTATACGTGTGTTCTCTATAATTCAAGTTAGGAGAATATGACAGTTTAAAAACATCATTTTAGACAGCTGTCATACTTTGATCTGAAGTGAAATTTCTAAATGGAGTTGCTATCAAAGAAGAACATGAATTAGTTTCTATTTTCCCACTGTATCCCCCTCCCATTCTCACAGAAGAAATAATAACTAAGGAGATGGCCAAAGAAACAACTAAACAAAAACTAGGATAGTACATGGACCACATAGCAATCTTTAAATATACAAAGATTCATTACGTTTCTGGTCTTTTTTTTTAATCCAAGCACAATGGAAAACTGTCTGACTGAGTTTTCAGCAGGCTTCCTCTCTGTTCAAATGTTTTATGGTTTTTGGTCAGCTCTTGCTGCAAAACCCCATTTGACTTTATATTCTCCAGAGCTGTGTGTTGTGTGTGTGTGTGTGTGTGTGTGTTTTAATTTGAAGGAAGAAGATTATAGAATTAAAAATGGGGAGTTCCCAAGGAGTCTGAATTTGCCCCACATAAAATGATGGGCAGAACTAAATTGGAAGCTTAATTGAAAGAGCCTAGCTACCTTAATCTATAGGTTGTATTTTCTCACCTGGAAGTCAGGTTGGAGAAAGAAATTATGTAGACTCAGGTGTGTTTTAATTGCTTCTAAGAGAAAAGTGAGTAATAATAGGTATCATTATGAATATCTGCTAGATGCCAAGTATTCTACATGTATTCATTATGTCTTATAAACCACCCAACAGCCTTGTATGGTAGGTACTATCCCATTTTAAAGATTAGAAAACCTAGACTCAGAGAGTTTAGCAAATTGCACAAAGTCTCCCAGGTCATAACCGGTTGAGTAGGAATCAAGCCTGGATCTGTCAAATTCCTAAGATCATATTCTCTCCACTATACCTACCTGTTCTTACATTCCCTTAGGCTCCAACCTTTATTTATCGAGCACTTTCTATGCGCCAGATGCTGTACCACATGCTTTATTTTCAACCTGGAGGTTAGAGTTTTTCCAGTTTTACGATGAGGAAGAAGCTCAGAGAGGTCAGTGAATCTACCAGTGCGATATGATCACTAGGTGCAACCTAGGTCGCCACCTCCAGGGCACGTGCTTTTCACGTGACCCTTCAGCCTCACCAAGATAAGCTCTTTCCTGTTCATCTCACCAGACGAAACTGAACCTAAAGCAACCAAAGAAGGGAGTGACTTATCTCTGAACATTTCCACAACCACCTAATCTAGTGGGTGAGACATTTTCCTGTAATTTTGATACCCCAGCACAGTATAAATCTGGAGTGGAGAATGCTTGGAAAGTGTAATACACAAAAAATAAGTTCATGCAGCTAACGCTGTCTTATAAGGAAACATACTGTCACTCTTGAGGGTTCTGGTTTCCAAGCGCTGCCACATATTTGACCTAAACTATTTCCCATCCCAGTCTTACACCCAGTCCCAAATCTCAGGCTCTGCTGTAGAATTGTCCTCATAGGAAGTTAGAGTTGTTTGAGAGAAAACGGAAGACTCCTATAAGCTGATGACAGCCCATCACCAAGCTTACCACTCAGAGCCTCCCTCTGACCATAAGGGACACACTAGTAAGTCTTAAGAGACGTTTTGTAAAGTAGACTCGGTTCCCGAACTGAGAAGTGAATGACTGCACTCCTCTAATAATAAATAATAAATTATTTGTGATTTGCACAAGTATACCTTCTAAAACATTCTCCTTTCTAGAAGATTTCTACCATTTGAGGGTATTTAAATTACAGGAAAATTTCTGACCAGAGTGGGTGGTGTGGGATATCTTCCCTAGAAATGTTCAAGGATCTCGCTGCTCATGGAAGAAAGACCACACTGCTTTGCTTTGTGCCCATGACTCTCCACAGTTTGGCATATTTATCCAAAGCCCCCTCTGCACCAGCGTTGTATCCTCTGGCCAGTGCTCCCTCTGCCCTGATCACCCTCATCCCCTCACCCTCCTCTGCTCTGACTGCTCGATGCTGTTCCCGCTGCCTGGAATCCCCTCACCTTTCTCTCTCCCTTCCCTGTCATAAGCCTCCCACTGCAACTGCCTGTCCAAATCCTAGTGCTCTTTCAAGGTCCTGCATATCCAACAAACCTTCTAGAAGCCCTTGGATTATCTTTCCACCCCCACCCAGGCAGTTACTAACCCTCCGTCATTTTCCTGCCTGAGAACAGTGATGGTCGGGGGGAAGACCAGGCTTTACTCAACTTGGCCCCCTAGAGCTAGCTCATAGTAGATTCTCCAGGAATGCTTCTCAAATTGGATACTTGTTGCTGTTTTCTCTAGCATATAAAGCTCATAACCAGACCCTTTCAAAAATAAAAATAACTAGTTTCAGAATTATTTTTCTTCTTAAAACCTAGTTAGTCATCCCTCACTTTGGAGTAGTTGCATTATTTGCAAATTTGTGCCTGGCAGGATGTTCTAATTTTTCAAAACTGGAATTTAAACTGACCATTGTCAGTCCTTCTCCTTTTCAGAATTTGTCCTATTCCTTCTAATCATCTGCCTTTGGTAAATCATCCATGATTTTTTGAAATTAGAAGCTTATGACTCTTTAAAGACTTTGCCCAGCTTTTAAATGCCAAGGATTTTGCAATTTGAATATATTTTAACTTTTTTAAGGATTATTCTAATCAAATTCTTCCTTAATTTAGCCAGATATCTGTTTTAATCCTCCCAGGCCAGGAGTTTATTTATTGTGACTACATTCTTTTAAAGGTAGAAGTTTAAATGGTATTAAATTATGTTGGACTATAAAGGTTTTTTTGAAATTAGAAGCTTATGACTCTTTAAAGACTTTGCCCAGCTTTTAAATGCCAAGGATTTTGCAATTTGAATATATTTTAACTTTTTTAAGGATTATTCTAATCAAATTCTTCCTTAATTTAGCCAGATATCTGTTTTAATCCTCCCAGGCCAGGAGTTTATTTATTGTGACTACATTCTTTTAAAGATAGAAGTTTAAATGGTATTAAATTATGTTGGACTATAAAGGAAGCTGAGCATTGAAGAATTGATGCTTTTGAACTGTGGTATTGGAGAAGACTCTTGAGAGTCCCTTGGACTACAAGGAGATCCAACCAGTCCATCCTAAAGGAGATCAGTCCTGGGTCTTCATTGGAAGGACTGATGTTGAAGCTGAAACTCCAATACTTTGGCCACATTATGCGAAAAGCTGACTCATTTGAAAAGACCCTGATGCTGGGAAAGATTGAAGGTGGGAGGAGAAGGGGACAACAGAGGATGAGATGGTTGGATGGCATCACTGGACATGAGTTTGAGTAAACTCCGGGAGTTGGTGATGGACAGGGAGGCCTGGCGTGCTGCAGCTCATGGGGTCACAAAGAGTCAGACATGACTGAGAGACTGAACTGAACTGAACTGAAATGCTATTTATTATTTTTCTCTGCATCTCTTAAAAACATGCTTCCTTTTTTATATCTCGTGCCGTTGACCTCTCCTCACTTTTATGGTCTCTGCCAGGCAGAGTTCCTAGACATACATCAACTACCTGCTGTGTGTCTAGCCCAGTGTTAACATGTGGAGAATATAGAATTACGACGGGAACACTTCATTGTTAGCAATTCAGCCAAGACTATATAATGGGGACATGTCATTTAGTGACAGAGAAGGCAAGAGAGGCTTCCTGGTAGAAGGCCGCAGAAGCAAGAGCAGCTTGTAGGGACGGAACCAGAAGCCAGGCCTGAGGAAGTGCCAGGATCCAAATGGAACGCATCCTCAAGGGACACGGAAACCAGAGGACATCACGGGAAGCGCACAGTGTCGCGCCCACCATTCATTTCCAGGAAGCAGGGGTCCTCATGTGTAGCCTGGGACCTGCAGCATGGGGCATGCTCACTCAGTTTGTGTTTGATGAGGGAGTGGATGAACCAGGAAAAGCAGGCAGAGAAACACTGGGGTAAGGAAGGTTTCCCACGCGGGAAACCCCTCGGTCCTAGCCTCGACCACTGGCATTCTCCTTTTCTCCTGGGGAGGACAGCTCTGATGAGGCCTTGTTTGGAGTACAGGTTGAAAGCATGCAGAGTTCTAGGATGGAGACATTCCCAACAAACTGAGTCGTGATGAGAGGAAACCCAGATAAACCTAGGGAAGGAAGGAGGTTCCTCCAGGAAGGGAGAGCAGCTTGGCTGTGAGCTTCCAAGGGCAGCATCAGCTTCCTTCATCTTTGTGTCCCCTGTTGCTCTCCGCGTGTGCAAAGGTGAGGACAGTGGTGAGAAAGAAAGTGGGATCGGTAAAATAGGACAGGTTATAGCTTTTCTGAATTGAATGTATACAATACAAAAAGAGTCAAATAAAAATGGAAAACTGATGACTTCCCTGGTGATCCAGAGTTCAAGACTCCATGCTCCCAAGGCAGGGAGTTTTAGATCCCGCATGCCCCAACTAAGAGTTCACATGCTGCAACTAAGACCTGGCACAACAAAATAATTTATTTTAAAAAAAAAGAAAATTGTTACATCTGCACAACATCAAAGATTTATTGACTTCTTCCCTCTTTACGGAGTATCTCCTAGACTCTGGTTCTGATTCAGCCCTTAACCTTCTGGATCCAACTCAAAATCCGTCTCTTCTGCACAGCTTCCACCTCAAGCAGTGCCCCTTGCTCGGCATGGACCATGTCCATGCCATGTCCGCACCTCTGCTCTCACCCCACGTGAGCTGTGGGAGCTTCTCCCCTTCCCCTGCGCCTGCTGGTGCTCAGGGCCCAGACACCTTCATTATTCCCAGCACTCCGCCTTCCACTCAGCAAATCTGGGAGCAAAGGAGTGACTCAGTGGACCAGCTGACTGTGCCAGCCTGACAGTGTTCTCATGAGAGAATGTCCCCCTTCTCCAGTGCCTCTGTAAACTGTATCCCAGGTTTTCTGCTCCAATTTCTTCTATGTTATTTTATTTTTCTTTACAACTTTGGTGTCTTATTTTTCCCTGAAGACCATTCAACTTTCTAAACCTTCTTAGTTTTATAAATGCTCCCATTTAAAATAATAATATTTCTTTGGATATATGTACAAGGATCATAGAAAACATACCCATGTACTTTAAAGACTAATAAAACACCGCCGACTTCAGAAATGGAACACAGTGCCAGTATCTTAGAAGCCCTAAGCGTGTTCCCCTCAGGAGTAACCACTCCCCTGAATTTTATGTTACATGATACTTCTATCATGTAACATATACCCATAAACAATATATCATTATTTTTTCCTGTTTTTGAAATTTGTACAAATGAAATCGTATTGATTATCTTGTGCTGCTCTGAATATCACTGTGCTTTACTTGAGTATATAAAAAGTACCAAAACAAACACCATGTGCCCACCTTAGCCAAATCTTAATATTTTGCTGGTAATTGTTTCTGCTTTTGTTTTCATTTGTTTTTAAAGAAAGAGCACATTACTAATTTGGTTACGTCCCCCTGAGTACCCCTCCATGATGCATTCCTATCCCTCTCTCCTTTCCCATTACCCCCAGAGGGAACTTCTTTCCTTAATCTGGTGTTTATCATTCCCGTGCACGTTTTTATAGTTCTTCTACATAGGCATTCATAAGCAGTGTGTAATAACGTATGCATGTTTTTGGACTTTGTAAGTATATACCGAACACTGCTCATCTTTAACCTGCTTTTTCCTGAACATTATGTTCTTGAGGTTTGTCTATGTTGGTGCACGTAGCCCTAGCTCATTCGTTTGAACTGCTGTAAGGCATTCCATTGAGGAATGTACCACAGTCTCCTGTTGATGGACACTCTAAGATGTTTCCAGTTTTTGTTATCACAAACGGTGCTACAGCAAACCTTCTCCTACCTTCTTATGTACTTGTGGCAATGTTTTAGGAGTGGGAATGCCGAGTTATGAAGTCTGTACATCTTCACTTTTACTGTACAGGAGGTTATAGAAATGTATATTCTCATTGTCAGTGGCGAGAAATTTCAGTGTTCCACATCTTTGACAATACTTGGTGATTGTTGGTGTTTTTAATTTTTGCCAGTCTAATACGTATGAAATGGAATCTCCTTGAGGTTTATAATTTTGCATTTCCCTTAAATACTCCTTTAGTTCAACAAGTATTTATTGAGTGTCTCTCTTATGTTATGTCATGCCCTGTGCCAAGTGCTAAGAATATAAAATAACTAATTTATGACCCCTACCCCTAGGAGCACTCAACTTTTGTAATAATTCCGAGCTGGGGAGGCATATCAGAGGCACTTCGGGTGCACTTTCAGGAACCAGAGGTCTGAGATGGGGCCCAAGGGTTAATTCCTTGGTGACGCAGATGCTGACTTCTAGTTGAGACCCTCTGAGCTCATGGCAGGAGAAGCTTAGCTGATATGGTTCAGCCTGGGTTCATTTATGTGGCCAGGTAGGAGAACCTGGCTCTTCCTGGGCACACACTATGGCATCCCTTTCACAGTGAGATTCTTCCTGGAGTTTTGTGTGAATGGCTCATTGGGGGTTGGAATTATTAATTTGTCTCTGTAAAGTACCTCAAAAGCAAACGCTAAACAAAATGTAAGCAGGAACCAAATTTCCTATAACTTCACCTACCTGGGAAGTTAGCCGTAAACCTGGAAGGAAACAGACAACAGCAGGCGGAAGAGGAGGAGGAGATAGTATCTGAACTCCAGCTCACACGGCATCACTTCACATCATACAGCCCCTGCTCCACACCAGGTCCCGGCCTGCAGATAGAGAATCAACCATGCTGACGCTTCAGGAGCTGAGACGCAGGCTGGATGAAGCAGCCATAAGGCAAAGAGAAGAGGCAAGAGAGCGAGACCATACTGAGGCTGGGCTGGCCATGGTGAGAAGTGGCAAAGGAAGAGGAGCCAGGGAAAGGGACAGAAATAAATAAAGTTTGTGGTCAGGGGGCGAACAGCTCACTCAAGCCAGTAGCACTGGGGACCTCAGCACCACCTCAAGGGCGTGTCAGCTCTTTAACTGAACGGTTTTGGGGATCTGGCTCGTGGTAGGAGGCATTTGTGAAAGAGCAAGTAAAGTCTTCTCTTTTTTTGAACTTTTTATTTTAGATGGGGGTATAGTTGATTAACAATGCTGTGTTAGTCTCAGGTGGACAGCAAAGTGATTCAGTTATATCAATACATATACATACATCTGTTCTTTCTCAGATTGTCTTCCCGTGTTGGCTGTTACCTAATATTCAGCAGCGTTCCCTGTCTATACAGTAGGTTTTTGTTGATTATCCATTTTAAATATAGCAGTGTGTACAGGTCAATCTCCAATTCCCAGCTATCCCTTCCCCGCCTTGTAATCATAAATTCATTTTCTAAGTTTGTGAATCTGTTTCTGTTCTGTAAGTAAATCCATTTGTATCATTTCTTTTTAGAAGTGAAGTCTTATTAACACTTGAGACTCCCATGTATAATGATCTTTTCGTGTGTTGTTTGTGATCAAGAAAAGGCTAAATTCTTTTCAGTATGTTATTTTACTGAGATGTAAAGGTCTGTACAAAGTTTAGAAAGAGATCCATCAAAATAGTTAAACACTGTGAAAATTTATGCTATAGTTAGAAATTTCACATATATAGAAGTGTATAAAACTAGACTGAAAGAAAAATACAAAGTAAGGAAAAGGACGAGTTGGAGGAAAGAATGAATGTTTATTTACTACCTGTTCTGTTTTTGTTCAGTTCTTTCAACGGTGCTATAAGAATTACTGCCCTCATTTTTCAGGTGAGAAAAATCAAGAATCAAATAGATTAAATATTCTGCCTATGGTCTCACCACTAATAAATGAATAGGGCTCAGAATTGAAACCCGTTTTTATCAGACTCCAAAGGCTGTGTATACTTTTTCCATCATATCATGCTGTCACCTCCCATGCTAGGATTTTTAGCATTTACAGCAAAATCCAAGAAACTTCAGGCTTTAGTTTGTTAATATTACTACACCCCAAAGGTCATCTGTTTACATGATCAAATCATACCAAAAAGTAAAAAATTGAAACCAATGTATTAAAATGTGGTTAATATTTGGTCTCCTTGGTCACTTACATGTAAGGCCATGACGATAAAAAAGAGACTCCATTTGCTTTTTAATGCCTTGAGTAGGGACACTTCTGAATTGGAAAACTTGTCTTTTCTGTTTCTTATAGGTGAGTATTTTGGATATGTGGTAGTTAGCTTTCTAGTGGATGGGATCCGTGTGTCTCAGAGGTTTAGTTTGTAGTTAGTAAGATCAGGGGTCGTCAGTCACTACGTGGTAACTTCCCTAATTGGTTGTGTGCCCACTGTGGGGAAAGCCTGGGAATGAGACTGCTCTTAAGAAGAATTGGCCTCAGATGGAATCGTCGTCCAAAGGGGAGTTTACAGCTAGTCAACATGGGGTTAAAACTGGCTCCTGTTGAGGCTTCGAGGAACTGGAGGGGCCTGAGAGGACTGGAAATGGGAACGTAACCATAGCCACCACAAAGTGAATCCATGAAGCATCTTTCTTACTAGCCCAAGCACACAAGAATACAGAGTTGGGAAGGTTTGGAGGAGTGAAATAATGGCTGACTTGTGAATAATGATGAAAATATTTGATGATGCGACTCCCAGGGAAGCAATTATGGTTAACCCCTCATTTGTCTGGCATTTTCAAGGGTTGAACTGTCCCACATAACTGAATTTTCCAGACAGCTAAAACTTTCCTATTTATGCGCCTTGAATGTTTTTAACCATGCTTGATGGAAATATTTCTGAAATAGATTATACAATTATCCTGCCTTCTTGAACAGAAGTTGCAAGGAATAACATTTCCTTTAGTTTCCTTGCACTGCAGGTCCAAGAAGACCTGATTTAAAAAGTTGAAATAGTTAGGTCTTGAAATTGTCTGACATAACAAGGAATCCAGAGCTGGGCAGTGCCAGAGAGAGATGAATTCGACAGCTCAGTGACGTCAGGCTAACTTTCCGCTCATGGTCACGAGATGAGTGCCAGCTCCAAGCCTCAAGATCTCACATGATAAGATCTAGGCAAAAATGAAACGGGGGCTTCTCCATATGTGTCTTAAATTAGAACAAGATTTCTCAGAGACCCCTGGCCGACTTCCACTTGGGTCCCATTGGCAGAACTGAATCACATTTCTTTGCCTTGGTTTTATAGAAGGTTGAGGGAGTGAATGCTCCCCGACTATGGGAGGAGGTGTCTGAACATAGAAAAGAAGATGGAGAATGGCTGTTGGTTAGGCAACCAAGTGTTGGCCCCGTTACCAAGATTGGGAGTGAACATCACTATGTATGGTAATAGCTTGAGGGAACGATCAAGCTCTTTGTTCCTACACTGAATCGCGTTCCACCCGCCCCCCAACTGGGATGTTTTGTGATTTCCTAAGTCTGCTTTTATTTATTATTCTCTCAGTGCTTTGTGCCAGACTGCTAGTTATCACTATTTGCTGTTCATGTCCCTTGTTCTAATCTTGCCATAATTAGACTTTTTTTCTTTTTCCTGGAAAAACCATATGATCAAACTTGTTAGAACAAAGCCTGAAATGTTGAGTATCTGGCAGCTGTCCTGTGGATCGGATACACAATGTGGCATTTTTCTTTTGGCTGTTCAGTGTCATTTTTCCATTGTTGAGGTCTGAGGCTGGGAAGTGAAGTTTCTCGAGAGTCTTGTGAACTTAGATAAAACTAATGAAGTCTTCTGCTGGTGCAAGGATGAGCACATAGGAGCAGTTAAGCATATTTACTAGAGAAGATAAAACCATCAGAACTTCAGCATGGTTTGGAGAGAGGCGGCGAAGTTTCTCAGTGCATCTGGCGCCTCTCAAAGCTGCACGGCGGGCAGTTCTCTGGGACTGTGACCAGTAGAACCTGTCACTGCTGTGACTGTCCAGCATGAGGCAAGCTGGTGCAGAACTTAATTATTCCTGCCTTCTGCCAGGGCGTCAGAACCCTGTGAGCAACTCCTGTGAAGTGCCCAGGTGGAGCAGAATTAGCAGTGTTTGAGTGTAACTCGTTTCAACAAGTTCTTGAAGAAAATAATGCTTAGGAAATGGCTATTGAAAATTATACTGAACAAGAAGGGGACCATTTCTTCTGTGGCTCGAGAGCTGGGCAAAATTCAGTCTCTGAATCCAGAAAGAAGGAAATAGGAAGCACTTGTGAAAACAACGCTGACAATGAGTAACTGAATCCAGTGGAATGATGCTACTCTGGGAATCAAACCTGAGCTAGTAGAGGAGTTGAATTCTAAGGAAGCAGATGTTCAGTTACTCAGATTTAACATGGCTGAGACGACGAGCCCAAACTGCCCAGAAGCTTAGGAGTTTCTTAAAGCGAGTTAGCTGTTTGAAGGCTCAGCAGTCATTATTTTAATGTTTCAGAAAAATTATGACGTAGCCTGTAGGCAAAATGTAAAGTGTCAGAAGCATTTGGGGATAAGGAAAACAAATTTTGTTTTGTTTTTTAATTCTAACTAACTTGTACCATTCAAATCATTCTTATAAGAAAAATGCAAAGTATTTCTCATAGGTATTTTAGTTATTAACTCCTTCTTAGAACATTTTTAAAGAAGTCATCCTTCTACTGACTGCAGACTGATTCAGGCAGGATACACCCTCATTAAACTGAGCAAGATATTTATATTTTTTAAATTTATTTTCTCATGTGAATTAATATGTGGCTTGCCAATTTTTATTTTTGAAGGACTCTGACCAGTTCTGCCCCTTCTAATGATGTAGCCACTGTGTTCAAATTTTAGTACTGACTCCAGCCACACTTTTTAAGAAAAATCTCCATGGCAAAATAATCATGTAATCAAATACTTTTGAGGAAATCTTGGTATATATCAGCTAACAGGTTTTTAAAAATCAGAATAACTCACTCATTTAGGTAAAAAAATTATATTTTGAATTGTTCCTGGTCTTAATTGGGCATATCGTGGGTCAGAGTGGATGTTTCAGGACTAGGTAGGAAAATCATTTTTTAGCCTATCAAAATACCAGCAGCTCATTTTCTACAAAACAAAATAACAGGAACAAAAAAATGCATTTCAGCCCTGGAAAGCTGGTAGCTTAAGAGTCATGAAGCTTCTGATATTATCTATATTGCTTGGATACTGAATGATGACTATACTTACTTTGAATTGGTAAATTATTGCCGTTGAATTTTATTATTGAAAATTACTGCTGTTTTAAAGGGAAACTTGCATGTTAAATACTTTGCACCAATGGTATAGCTATTGCTTTGGAGAGTAATCTGAATCTCATTTTATGTATGAAACATATAAAATATAAACATGGTTGAAGTCAAATTAAAGTACATGTGAATAGGCATTTTTTTCTAAAATTAATCAGAGGAAATGAAATGAGTAATCAGAAGAGAGATAAACAGTTTTGGAAAATGATATTTATTCCAAATGACTGAAGATATTTCATATCAAACTCTCTAAGATGAAAGGATTCAAAAGGGTTTTCTGAATCTAAGTGCTTATCATGTGAATTAGTGTGTTTTTCATGTTTTGTGTTATTCCTGTATGTTACCAGATTTTTGCTTTGGCACAGACATGTATTGAAACTGCATTGAGGCACTTGGAAAATGTGACTAAAGAGTGGACATTCAAAATCTTGCCACTTTCTTTGGTTGGGGGGTGATTCATCTGTAGAAACCCCCTACAGCACTGAGTCAGAGTCAGACATACTCAGAGGTCTGAGAGGCCTTACCAGCTGGACATGTTTTGTTTTTTAAGTTTGCTTCCTTCAAAAAATCATTTTGGGTACATGGTGGGCCTATCCCAAGTCAAAGGTCACCCTAACTGACTTGGTGATACATGTATAGCTATCTTGTATGTCTTTTTCTTTCCTGTATTTGCCTCATGGAGCCAAAAGGATGAACCCTGTACATCCTTCACAGTAGAGACTTTAGCTTACTAAGCTGTAATTTTGACATAGTGAGCAGTAAACCCAAGAGCAAAAGGCAACATGAGCCAGTAGAAGGAGCTTAGGATTTAAATTACAGGACTAGATTTGAGTCCTGCCTCTGTGTAGCTATGGTATGAACAAGTTAATAAACCTTTTGGAGCCTCAAGTATGTCATTTATTAAATGCAGCTGGTGAAAATAATGTCTGCTTCAAGGAATTATAGGTATCAAATTAGATAAAGTATATAAAAGTACTCTGTAAAGCTAGAAAAGTCTATACACATTTTTCTTGTTATTCTTTTTTTAAACGGATGTGCCTATTCTGTGTCCTCAAAGTGAGTAACATTTACAGAAATACATATTATATGCCTTGAGGAATTTGACATCAAAACAGTCTGTGTTTTTAGTGATAGTTTGCCTGAACTGAAAATAGGAAGTCATTTTATTTTTTAAAATGGAGTTAAAGGATCCCCAAATGAACATAAAGCACATAATATTTGTAAATAGCAAATATTAAAATCAGTATATACTATAACAGTAGACATATGTAGTCCCTGTGGCATTCCATTAAGCAGTTCGTACTGATTGAGGAGATATATATGGTAACATATACGGAAAAACGGAAAATTGCTCAGTATCAAAGTTCACCGCTAGATTGAAAAATGAAGTGATATACTTTGTTTTTTCCAGTGGCCCAGTCGCCATCTCCTGTAGAAAAGAAAGATCATCACTTGCCCTCTTGATCCCCTTTCCAAATCCATTCTTTAAGAACAGTCTTCTTCAAATTCTGGATGAGAAAGACACTGCCCAGCCTTTGATGAGTTTATGATATAATAGATACTTAAAAGAGATATACGGTTAACTTCTCTGTGAATACTGGACAGGTAATAAGTGCCACGGCAGTTCAGGGGGCTGGGGTTGCCCAGTCTCTGTGACCATTTCCTAGTACTCTTTCAGCACTTACCTCCACATCATGCCTCATATTGGTTAAATTTTTATTTATGGGTGATTTGCCTCTCTACCTAGGTTATAAACTCCTTGAAGGCAGGGAAGACACCTTGTCTTGGATTGGCCAAAAAGTTCGGAAAACCCAAATGAACTTTTTGGCCAACCCAGTATTTCTTGGGTTCTGTCTCCATACCTGTTACCTAAACGTCAACCAGTGTTTATGGTTTGAGTAGAGTCTTGTACCCACCATTCGTATTTAGCCAAAAATGTGTATTAAGATGCATTTAAGCCCTAACTATCTTTTCCTTTCTTCTGTCTTTACAGTTGACCTGCCCCTGTTTTTCCCTCGAGATCAGCCAACTCTCACATTCCAATCTGTCTATCACTTTACCAACAGTGGACAGCTTTATTCCCAGGCCCAGAAGAACTACCCATACAGCCCCCGATGGGATGGAAATGAAATGGCCAAAAGAGCAAAGTAAGTGAATCATTGTTTTTGTTGTTGTGTTATTTGGCTGTGTTGGGTCTTAGTTGCACATGAGGGATCTTCGTTGCATCTTGCAGGATCTTTCCTTGCAGTGTATGGACTCTCTAGTTGTGGCACACAGGCTCAGTAGTTACAAAGGTGCTTGGGCTTAGTTGCTCCGTACCATGTGTGATCTTAGTTCCCCAACCAGGAACTGAACCTTCTTCCCCTGCATTGCAATGAGGATTCTTAACCCCTGGGCCACCAGGGAAGTCCGCTGAATCAATTGTTATTTCTTGCAAATAGGTAACATATTGTTTATCTAGTCCAGGGGTTGGCAAGCTACTGCCCTGTGCCTGTTTTTATAAATAAAGTTTTATTGAAACATATCTATACCCATTTTAAAATTTATCTTCTGTGGCTGCTTTCATGCAACAACGGCAAGATGAATAGTTGAAACAGACCACTTATGGCCTGGAAAGCCAAAAGTAATTGCTATTTGGCCCTTTATAGAAAAAGTTAGCCAACTCCTCTTCTAGCCTCATCAGGTAGATTGTCTTAAAAAAAAAAAAAATGGGCTACAGGATATCTCTGAAATCTACCTTTCTGTTTAGATTAGATTATATTTACTAGATGGGAATTGGAGTTTTGGATAAACGGTGTCTATGATGAAAATATTAACAGCTGCTTTCACATTTTTTTAAATGGAAAATTTCAGCAGACAGTAAACAAATAGAATTTTGGTCTTGTTAGTCAACATGTGGATCCAGTACCTAGCTTTTCATATGAAACTATAATGCCTTTGAAGGAACAGAGTGAGTTATATTCCTCATTGCATTTCTGCAGCCATTGCCCAGAGTAGGGCCTGCATCATCTTTGAATAAATGGCTATACAAGTAACTTCAGTTCAGTTCAGTCACTCAGTCGTGTCTGACTCTTTGCGACCCCATGAATCGTAGCACGCCAGGTCTCCCTGTCCATCACCAACTCCCGGAGTTCACTCAGACTCAACGTCCATTGAGTCAGTGATGCCATCTAGCCATCTCATCCTCTGTCGTCCCCTTCTCCTCCTGCCCCCTATCCCTCCCAGCATCAGAGTCTTTTCCAATGAGTCAAATAACTTAGAACTATTAATATCCTTAGGGAAATAAGTTGGGAATTTGAGGTTGAAGTTTAGCTGGAGTTTGCAATTTAGAGATATAACTATTGCACTTGAACCTCTCTATAGAAAATGTTCCCCAGTCATATGGAATAGGTGAATATAAATGCAGAATGTTTTTTATAGGTAAGACTTTAGTATCTGGAGCACCAGTCGTCTTCATGAACCATGGCCTTCCTAGACTGAAGCAACAGTGAGTGGGTCAGTGTCATAGTTTCCAAAAATAAATTATAGAGTGGCAGGTGGTTATTACTTTATCATACAGCTGTATGCCCACACCTGTGATTCCAGCTAAAGGATGTTCAGATCCAAAGAATTACAGAGATGAAGAATATTGATTCAGCATCCTCTTCATTGCTCATCCAGTATTCATTGAGCATCTCCCATGTTCCAGGCAGTGTGCCCAAGGCTGGGGATACGGTGATAAACAAATCAGAAATTTTCCATGTCGTCATGGAATTTATAGCCCAGCAGGAGAGATCAAAGTGTTTATGATATCAAACCAGCTTGTGATGGTTTTTAAAGTGTGTACTAGCAAAACCTGGCCTTCCAGGCCTAGAGCGCTCTTGACTGGCAAGGCTTCTTGCTCTTTTCTTCCCCGCTGTAGGTTCTCTTCCGGTCCCCAGGTGCCCCCTGGCATCTCCTATACTTTCTGAAATACAAGGCTTTCACTCACAGCAGAGTTGGGACTCTTTTAAATAATGACAGAACAACTTTCTCCAGAAACCCAGATTGCCTCAGATTCATAAGTGGAATCCAGAGCTGTTGTTGTCTGAACCTTCAGTGTGCCCTTCCTCCCTGTGTTTTTCCTTTTTGTCCCCAATGCCCAAGTCTGAAATTCTGTTTAAGGAAGAAAACAAACATATGCAAAGGTAACTAATGACAATGAGTAAGACTTACTTATCTTGAAATAAACTTGAAAAGGGGGATTATGAAATAAGTTTTATGTTTGAGGAATTGCAGTTTAATTTTCTGGGCTTTCCCTGGGTCTACACAGGATCTGCCCTTAAAATATGGGCTGTTATTTGTGGTATGTGCTGTGGAGTCTAAACTAGACATGTTTTTGTGGTTTCCATGGCAAAGTTATCTCCTTGTGTGTGTGTGTAGCATATGTGCATGTGTATGCCCATAGACACACGTGCTTTTTCAGTAAACTTTTTAGCATGTGTGTATTTAGTCTTTAAGGAGTTGCAGACCAAAGCCTATGATTTCAGAGTAGGCCTATCGTAAGTGAAGCCTGTTTATCTTAACAGATTTGTTCAGAATTGCAAGAGACATTTGCTTTACGTTACCACCAGCCTAAAGAAAACATCTGAAGTAGTGTTTTTAAAAAAATCTGCCTTCTACTATAGTGAAGATGGGTCCATTTTAAGTGTAATAAAAGAGAAAGTCAGCAGCTCATGCTAGAAAGAAGTAGTTTAAAAACTCCCTTCTTAAACTGACCCAAGTAACTTCCCTGAGCTGTGTCAGAAGTCCAGGTAGTGGATAAGCACAACCAGAGAACTGTCCTGCAGTACAGACTAGAGACTGGGGGAGAAGGTGAAGAGACAGGACAGAAAGAGACAGAGGCCAACTGCAGCATTCCTTGCACTCCCTGCTTCTTTGTCCTGTGACAGTGCTGTATGCACAGTGTGCACAAGGCTGTAATTCACTTGGAGAGCTCTGCCCAGGACATAAACACTCTCGTGGTTTATGAACAGCACTACAGCCCTTGGAGTGGAGTCAGCTGTTTATTCCCTCCCATAGAGCAGAATTCTAAACATGTGAACTCAGAAAGGCCACTTTCTGGCACTGGCCAGGGCTTCTCCCGTGACCTGTACTTCTTGCTCATGGCTGTCCAGCAAGTTCTGTCCTCACAAGCGAATCCCCTCTGCTGGGTGAGCACAGGCCTTGGGGTCATGTGCACCCCAGTTCCCATCACAAGTTCTAATCTGTAAGCTCTGTCACCTTGGGCAGGGCTATTAATCTTCCCAAACTGCATCCTGTAAAACAAGACTGTACTCCTCCCTGTGATAGGCTTGAGGCGAAGGGTCAGCCAAGGGGGTGGACATGGGAAGGACCCTTGGTTGGATTTAGCCTCTGCTTTGATTTACAGTGCCTTTGCCTGCTTCTTTCCTCCTGCTCTCTTTCTGCTCCTGCAAATCTCCCCTTCCTTCCATAGTCTTCCTTATGGTTTTCCATCCATGTTAACTTACAGGCAGTTCTTTCACCTCTCTCCAGTTTGGGTTGACTATTGGTCATAGACTGCTTTGAAATCTCGTTTGTATTGTTCTTTGCTTTTTCACATCTTTGTATACATCTCATTTCCTTCATCAGCCTGTGAGTCCTTTGAAGGCAAGGGTTTTGTGTATTTCTTTTAAAGATATCTTTATTATTTAAACGTATTTATTTTAGTATAATTTAGGTACACTTATAGTTTACATACAGTGAAGTAGACAGATTCAAGTGTAACTTTTGATGGAGTTTTGACAGTTACCTTCTACTCCTTTCCAGTTAGTATCCTCATCCCCAAAACAATGCTTTTTTCTGTCATCATGTCTTAGTTTTTCCTCTTCTAGATGCTTCTTATAAATGGAATAATACAGATTGTACTCATTCATGTCTTTTGCGTTCAACATAATTTATTTTAGACTTACCTGTTATGGCATTGCTTCTTTTTACTGCTGAGTAATATTTTATTATCTGAATATACTATAATGTACTAATCCATTCATCTGCATATGTGTGTTTAGGTTGTTTCCAGTTTGGGGATTTTTATGAATACAGCTGCTATGAACTTTCTTACATGAGTTTTTAATAGACATGCTTTCAATTCTGTGGGTAGATAATTGGGAGTGGGAATGTGTGTATGATGAACTTTATAAGAAACTGACCACCTTTTTCATAATCGTTGTGCCAGTTTGTACTCCCACCATTAATATGTCAGGTTCCAGTTGTTGCATATCCTCTCCAACACTTGGTATTGTCAGTCTTTTTAATTTTAGCTATTCTACAGGGAGTGAAGGGATATCACATTGAGGTTTTAATTTTGATATTCTAATGATTACTGATAAGCATATTTTCATGTGCTTATTGGTAGAAGTGTTTGTTCAAATTTTGTATATTTTTAATCAGGTTGTTGGTCTGTTCATTATTAAGTTTTAAGAGTTCTTTATATATTTGTCAGAAATATGTATTACAAATATTTTCTCCCAATCTGTGGCTTGCTTTTTCACTTTCTTAACAGTATCTTTTGATGAGCAGAAAATTTTTAATGAAATCTGTTTTTTCAGTATTTTATTTTTATGTTAATATTTTTGTATCCTCATAATTATTTGCCTTCCACAAATGCCTGAAGAGATTCTCCTCTGTCTTTCTCTAAAGCTTTGGTTTTGGTTTGACATTTAGGTCTATAATCCATCTCAAATTAATTTTGGGGTATGGCATGAGGTAGAAGCTGAAGTTAATTTTTTTTGTTTTTATATCTCCAGGTATTTAAGCAACATTTGTTGAAAAAACTTTTTATTTTCCCCTTGGAATTACCTTCATGCCTTTATCAAAATAAATAGACCATATATAAGTGGGTCTGTTTCTGGATATTCTGTTCTTTCTTGTTTTCTGTTTATATATCAGTAGTTCTTAAAGTCAGGAAATATAAATTCTCCAACTTTATTCTTTTTAAATATTGTTTTGGCTGTTTTAAGTCCTTTGTATTCCTGTATAAATTTTAGAATCAGTTTGCCAATTCCAACCCCAACCTTCAAAAAAGACCTGCTGAGATTTTGATTGAGATGGCATTGAATCTGTAGCTCAATGAAGAACTGACTGACATTTTAACAATACTGTTTTCCAATCAACAACGTGATATTTGTTTAGATCTTCTATATTTTATCTCAGATATGTCTTAAGATTTCATGTGGAACTCTTGTATATTTTTAGTGTTTTTGCTTTTATTGTGAATGAGTTTTTCAGATTTCATTTTCCAGTTGTTACACGTATATAGGAATACAAATGACTTTTCTCTATTGACTTTGCTAATTTTATAATCCTACCAAGCTCTAGTAGCTTTTTTGTAGATTTCTTAGGATTTTTTACATAAACAGTCATATCATCTATTAACAGCTTTACTTGTTTCTTTCCAGTGTTTATAATCTTTATGTTTTTTTTTGTTTCTTTTTTTTTTTTTAACCTTCTGTACTGACTGGGACCTCCAGTTCATTGTTGTACATAAGCGCTATAAGCAGACATTTGGCTTTATATATCCTCTTAAGATTAATGTTAGCATTAATTAAAGAAATTCCCCTATATTCCTACTTTGCTAAGAGATTTTTATCATGGCTGAGTACTAAACTCTGTAGAATGCTTTTTCTGTATCTATTGACATGATCCTGTGTTTTTTATTTTTTCTGTTAAAATGGAGAATTACATTCATTAGTTTTTGACTGTTAGACCAACCTTGCATTCCAGCAATAAATAAACCCTTCTGAGTCATGATACTTTATCCTTTTTTATATTATTCAATTCAATTTGCTAAAATTGTATTGAGAATTTTATATCTATGTTCATGAGTCATAGTGGTCAGAAGTTACTTTTCTTGTATTGTCCTTATTAGACTGTTATAGTAGCACTAAACTGGCTTCATAAAATGAATTGAGAAGTTTCCCTGCCTCCTCTGTTTTCTGAAAGAGTTTGTGTAGGTTTTGCATTATTTTTTTCCTCATTGCTTGGTAGAGTCTATCTGTGGAAAAAAATTAAATGTCTGTACTGCATGTAGGGATATTCAGATTTTTACAGTTTCTCCTTCTGTTAGTTTTAGCAAGTTGTGGGTTATTTTTTAAAGAAATTTATCCTTCATATTTAAGTTGTTGAATTGATTGGCATAAAATTGTTTGTGGTATTGTCTTACTTTCCTTTTAATATCTGTAGGATATAGTGATATAACTTCTTTTATTCCTTAGAGTGAAAATTTGTATCTTTATCCTCTTTTCCCTTTTTCTTTAAAAAAAAATCTAGTTAGGGGTTTATCAGTTTTTCTGATCTTTTCAAAGAAGCAGCCTTTTACTTTGTTGATTTGTTTCCTATGGTTTGTTTTCCATTTTGTTCATTTATGCTTTTATCTTTATTATTTCCTTTGACTTATTTTCAATTTAAGTTCTTCTTTTTCAGTTTTCATTTCTCAAAATGGAAGTTTAGATCATTGATTTTAATCCTTTCTTGTTTTTTAATATAAGCCTTTAAAGCTATAAATTTCTGCCTAAAAGGTTTGTTTTAGCTGTCTCTCTCAATTTTTGATATGTTGTTTTTCTTTATCATTTTGTTAGAAAATTTTTTAAATTTCTTTTGTGATTTCTTTTTGAACCATGAGTTATTTATAATTGTGCTGCTTGAATTTCAAATGTTTGGGGACTTTTCTAGATGTTTTATTGTTACTGATATCTAATTTCTGTTTTGGTCAGTTATAATCTGTATGGACTTAATCCTTTGAAATCTGTTGAGATTTGTTTTATGACTCAACACGTAGTCTATCTTGATAAATAGTCCATGTGAACTTGAAAAAAATGTATGTCCTGCAATTTTGAGTATAGTGTTTTGGATACGTATTAGTTACTTGTTAGTAGTATTCAGTCTTCTATATCTTATTTTTTGTGTGTTTATTATTATATCAGCTACTGAAAGGAGGTGTTAAAATTCCACCTATGATTTTGGATACGTTTATTTCTTCTTTTAGTTCTGTCATTTTTTTGCTTTTTGGATTTTGAAGGTTTGTTATTATGTACATACATATTTGGAATTGTTACATCTTCTTGATAAATTTACCCTTCTATCATTATGAAATGACTCATGCTGTTTCTGATAATACTCCTTCACTTGAATTCTGCTGGGTGTAATATGAATCTAGTTTCACCAGCATTCTTGTACTTATTTTTTGCATGGTATATCTTTTTTCATCCTTATTCTTTCATCCTGTGTGTGCCTTTATGTGTCAAGAAAACCTTTTACAGGTTGTTTTTTTAAATCTAGTTTGATAATCTCTGCCTTTTAATTGGAGTATTTCATTCATTTACATTTCATATTATTAATGAGCTGGTTGCATATAAGTCTGCCTTCTTCCTATTTGTTGTTTAATTTCCCCTGTTCTTTATTCCTTTGTTGTTCCCTTCCAAATCTTTCATTTGATTTATTTGAGAATTTTTTAGTATACCATTCTGTCTTCTCTTGGTCTTTAAGTTATAGCTCTAGGTATCATATTTTAGTTTTTAACACACTAAAACACATTCTTAATTTGTCTCAGTCTATGATGAATTAATACTATAACATTTCAAGTATAATGTAGAAACCTAAAACAGTATAATTCTCTTTATACCTTCTGCTGTCCTCTGATATATCTTCATATATCATGAATCCCACAATATATTGTTACTACTTTGGCTTTAAATAGTCAGTTGACTTTTAAAGAATTTTAGAAAAGAAAGAAAGGTTATGCTCCACTTTATTTGGTGATTTCCAAATAAAGGTAATGGAAAATATATTTCCCCTCCAAAAAGAAAAAAAAATTGTCTTATTTTTAAATGTCTTCTTTGGAACAAGCCATCAGAGAGCCATGTCCAGCCTGTATGCAGAGGACATCGAGACTTTGTCACCAAGAAAAGATACACCTGCATGACATCCAGGCACTTCTGCCTGCCCTGTGGACTTTGCCATTTATCATGCACCCTCACATACTTTCTTGAAATCATCACTGTAGTCCTGTGAGGAGTTTAGTAAAAAAATTTTCTCACCACCCTTCATACATATTAAAAAACCTGAGGCTCAGAGAGACTCAGTGACTTTCTTAAGGGCACACAGGTAACCTACAGTGGAGTCAGGACTCAAAATCTGATTTTCTGTACATCCACACCTAGGCAGATAGATAAAGTTTTCCATTCTCTGAGCCTTCTTTCTCAGAAGCCTGGTATTTGAGTAACATAAATATAGAGAAGAAGTACATGCGGCCTTTAAGAGCACTGACCCTAAAGTCAAGAGAGAGTCGGACTTAAACCTATCTCTGCTGCTTACTAGCTGTGTAACTTTAGGCAAATATCATAATCTGAGTCTATCTCCTTGTCTATAAAATAGGGAAGCTAGTTTAGAATATCAAGTCAGTTCAGTTCAGTCGCTCAGTCATGTCTGACTCTTTGCAACCCCATGGACTGCAGCATGCCAGGCCTCCCTGTCCATCACCAACTCCCAGAGTTTACTCAAACTCATGTCCATTGAGTCGGTGATGCCATCCAACCATCTCATCCTCTGTCATCCCCTTCTCCTCCCGCCTTCAATCTTTCCCAGCATCAGGGTCTTTTCTAATGAGTCAATTCTTCGCATCAGATGGCCAAAGTATTGGAGCCTCAGTTTCAGCATCAGTCCTTCCAATGACTATTCAGGACTGATTTCCTTTAGGATGGACTGGTTGTATCTCCTTGCAGTCCAAGGAACTCTCAAGAAGTCTTCTCTAACACCACAGTTCAAAAGCATCAGTTCTTCAGCACTCAGCTTTCTTTATAGTCCAACTCTGACATCCATACATGACTACTGGAAAAACCATAGCTTTGACTAGACGGACCTTGTTCGCAAAGTAATGTCTCTACTTTTTAATATGCTGTCTAGGTTGGTCATAACTTTTCTTCCAAGGAGCAAGCGTCTTTTAATTTCATGGTTGCAGTTACCATCTGCAGTGATTTTGGAACCCCCCCAAATCTGTCACTGTTACCGTTGTTTCCCCATCTATTTGCCATGAAGTGATGGGACCAGATGCCATGATCTTAGTTTTCTGAATGTTGGGTTTAAAGCCAACTTTTTCACTCTCCCCTTTCACTTTCATCTAGAGGCTCTTTAGTTCTTCTTCTATTTCTGCCATCAGTATGATGGCATCTGCATATCTGAGGTTATTGATATTTCAAGTAGGGTATGTGATTTTCTATAGTTGATGAACAAGAGAAATTTAACATCTTATAACAGCACAAATTGTTATCTCATACTTTCTGTAGATCAGGAGTCCAGCACAGCCTTCCTCACTTCTCTGTTCAGGGTCCCAAAAGGTTAAATCAAGGTGTTGGCCCAGGCTGTTACCATATCTGAGGCTCAGGGCCTCTTCCAAACTCATTCAGATTGTTGGCAGAATTCATATCCTTGTGGTTGTAGGACTGAAGTCCCTGTTTTCTTGCTGACTGTCAGCTAGAGGCTATTCCCTGCCGTGTGGGCCCCTCCATTGTCAAGCTTTTAGTGGTATGTGAAATACTCATATTTCCAATTTCTGACTGTGTCACTGACATCTAGACTCAGATTTAAAGGGTTTATTTGATTAGTCCAGGCTTACCAATTAATACCCCTTCCTTCAAGTCATCAGTCCATTCCATGTAACATAAAACACTTGTGTGTATGTTTGCTCTGTTAATCAGTCATGTCTGACTCTTTGCAAACCCATAGACTATAGCCAGCCAGACTCCTCTGTGCATGAAATTTTCTAGGCAAGAATACTGGAGCAGGTTGCCACTTTCCTGTTCAGGGGATCTTCCTGCGATCAAACCCACATCTCTTGCATCTCCTGCATTAGTAATCCACTGACAGGAATGAAATACCTCATTTTCTCAGTCCTGGGGCTTATACAGGGAGTATACACCAGGGAGTGAGGACATAGGAGCTATCTTAGAATTCTGCCACTACACAGGTAATACAGGTGAATTGTCTTGCATAGGATATGGCATGTTGTGAGCATTCAGTAAATGTTATCTATCAATGTCATCATCTCTGGAGGAAAAACAGAGATTTTTGATTAGAAGGTAGCAGAGTCAGCATTGCTATCTATACATGTGACCCTATAAAACAGTCCCTCACCTCAGTGCTTTCACCAGAGATTCTTCAGTTCTAATCTGCCCCATTCATGGTTGCTACCCTCTGTGGTTGTGTCTTCTTGGTGCCAGTATAGCTGGTTTGAAAAGTGGAAAAATTCCAGCCTTCAACTCTAATCTACACAAAACCAACAATCCCTGAAAAAAAGTTGAACCCACTAGTTACCTACCTTCGTATCTTGTACATAGCTTAGCTCTATCTAGAGGAATGAACCTCTAGCTAGAGGTAACTTTTATAATCCTTCCTAGCTTGATAAATCTATGAATAGATGGCATGAGTTTTCCCTGAGTTTCATGGTATAAAACCTTAAGTTGATTCTAGAGGTCTGAGTAGGTTCTTAGCATAGAATTTAGCCCCCAAACCACCTACTGCAATGGCTTGTCACACATTAAATCCATTATATAAATGGAATATTTTGAAAAATAGCTTCTCAGTCAACACATGGGAATAATTCATTGTGAACCATCTAAAACATCTTGTTTCCCCCTTGCTTCCAGGTCAGAAAGAGATGTTAGTTTCTCATTCAGAAACTTATCCAAAGCAGTCTATATTTCCCCATATGTGGCTTTTCACCATGCATACTCTATTATTTGTCATTCCATTATCCTTGCAGAACAACTTTCTCTTTCAAGAATTTTTAAAATTGTACATTCTGGACTACTACAGTTATTTTTCATTGTTAATACCTTAGTATTCCCAAAGACACTGTTTTCTTTAGACTTCTCATTAGCGGCCAAATGCTTCAATCCAGTCTTACACAGTAGTCTTCTAAGTCAAACAGATAAAGACAGATCTCCTCTCCTCAAGAGAAAGGGGTTAGATGTCCCATCGCCTGATGTACCCCCCATCCCATCCCTTACTATGGCCTCTGGGTCCCTCTGGGATGCCATGGAGCATAGCGTGAAAGTCCCAATCCCAAGAGGGTACTTCACAGTATGGTTTCAAGACCCCTGAGGCCTGAGAATTGCTTGGAGACCAGGGTAGGGCTGATGATGGGGAGGGGATGATCATGAAGTATAAGTGGTTATAATGTGAGCCTATTTATGTGTTTGTTTCTCCAGAAAGTAGTCACTCGTGTCTTCTGGTAAGATTTAGTTGTGGCATCAGCCCTCTCTCTCAGTCCCTGTGCTTGGCCAGCTGACCACAGGGAGTCCTGGCTGAACCAGCTTTGGGGCCCAGGTAGCCAGTCATCGCTCACTGTTAGGGAAAACCCTGATGGGGACTTCACAGCACTCTCCTGGGACCACTGCCCCTCCCCTCTCCCCTTTATGGTTATATTTTTGGAACTCCCATCTGGCATCCAAGGGTATGGGTTGGCCAGGAAGGTAAGAATTGCGGCCACTATGATTGCTTACCCCCACAGCCCTTCTGAGGGGGAGCGGTATAGCTGCAGAACTGAGCCACTCTGGGCACGAAGCTCCCTGGGCAGAAGGGAGAAACCCCAGCTGGGCAATAGCAACCAAGCTTAGGCTCCCAGGACGCTTAGCCTCAGGGGCCCATCAGGGCTCAGACCTCAGCAGCAGAGCCTGCAAGCCCAACTGCTGCTGTGATTCATGTGTTTTCTGTTTTCTTTCTTTCTTTCTTTCTTTTTTCCCTTTGAGTTTCCTAGGAATAGTTCCCTTTAAAAACTCCCAACCTCATCTCAGCTGAACTCCCCAGAGAGAAGAGGGAATTTTTCAAGCCCAGGCTAGCCTAGCTTGGGGGACGAGAGCACCTGTTGAGGACAAGAGAAGAACCAGTGATGGTGCCTGCAGGGGAGCTGGTCGAGGACCCCAAACCTTCCTCTCCTCCAGCGTGCCCTGGGTTCCTGCATGCACGTGCTCACCATCCCCCAGGTTTAGAGATAGAGAGCATATGCGTGCGTGCTCAGTCATGTCCAAATCTTTGCAACCCCATAGACTATAGCCCATCAGACTCCTCTGTTCATGGGATTTCCCAGGGAAGAATACTGGAGTGGGTTGCCATTTCTTCCTCCAGGGGATCTTCCCGACCCAGGAATCGAACCTGGGTCTCCTGCAGAAGCTGTGTGAAATTATTGCATCCTTGAACTTGCAAAGATTCATTTTGAAAAGTATCTTCAAGGGATTCAGTTTGTTTTTCCTCTGAGAAGAGAGAGCAACAGAGATGGGAGGAATCCAAATGTGCCTGGTGTCCAGGCCTCCTCTCCAAATTGCGTAGGTCAGAGAGAACATGTTATTTATTAAAACCTGACATCTGTTGCTGTGAAATGATAAGCTCCATTAAAAAGCCTGGCCATCAATCACTGCTAATACAGCCCTCATCCTGGAGTAGGCTGCTCACCATTCTTCCAGCCTGCACAGACCAGGCTGTACCAGGCACAGAGCGTTCGCAGCCCCAAGCAGCCTCCCTACTCCTTGCACATGACCCCACAAGCCATCTCTTCCAGGTCCTCCATCTGTGTTCCTGGCTTCCTTTGATTCCACTCTTTGGCCACTCTGTTTTGGGGACTGAACCCCCTGTTCAGGCTGCTTTCTCATTGGAAAACAGGGTGAGGCTTTACCCTCTGGTCTCAATCATGCAAGCCTGAGTCACGCCAGAAGCTGCAGGCGGAAGGGTAACGGAGTGATCAGCAGGTCTAATTGGAGGAATTCACCTAGTTGTCCTGTTGGGAAAGCTACTGATCAGCTCAGGCTTGGATTCTGATTATCCCTTCCGGATGGGAAAATGTTCATGATAATCAGGTACAGCTACTTCCTTGTTTGTGAGTTACACTCCTGCATTTTCTTGGAAAAATAGACAGATGTATTACAGAGTCAGAAAGGAAAGAGTCGGGGAGTTGGTTTGGGATTTTTATAGTGTACCAAAGTAGAAACTTTGGAATTAAATACTTCTGTAATACTTATGGAATTAAAGTTGCCTTTGAATGGATGCAAGGAAAACCATAAGTAACGAAAATGCAAAGAATAATGGCCTGGGAGTTAGGAGACCTGGGTCGCATCTGGACACCATTATTAATTTCCTGTGTGAACTCGGAAAGGACACTTCACATTTCTGGGCCTCAGGACCCTCATCTGAAAGTATTGGGCGAGTAGCCGATGATCACCAAGCTCTGACTTATTTCTGGAATTGTAAATGAAAATTGTGTTTAAGGTAATTTCACATACTTTTTTATTCTTGTTGAGAAAATTCCATCTCTGTTGCCAGAGGTCAGGCACAAATTGAAAACACTGCTAAATGGAATTAAGTACACTACGTACGTGATGCTTTTTTGTACAACCCGTATCTAATATTTATAGAACACTTCAGCTGTGGAACGTGCACACAGATGCCCTGAATACACACACCCAGTAAAATAATTCTCGATGTAATACTTTTTCAGATGTCAAGTTAAAACAGCTTCTTAGGAATTAGGCTTGACTGTTCAGATGTGCGTGTTGGTTTCTGACAGGTGCTGTTGGGGCTGCTCAGGGCTGTCACGTGTGATGTGGAGTCCAGCCAAGGCAAGAGGGCCAAGCCTCACGGTTCTATCACTTCTCATTAAGGCATGAATATTAGAAAAGGGGGGAAGCATCAAAGAACAGCCATCCAATTTGTGCATATCATTAGTGACAAGCAGAGGCCTTGTTTCTGCAGAAATGAGATTCTATCTTGTTTTTTGTCAGTTTCCTCAGCACAGGGGCCACCTGTGAAGATGAGCTAGATTCATGACTTGTTAAAATCACAGCTTTATAGAGGTGAGCAAAAACAGGGCACAAATACTGGGGTACTTACCACTATGTCAGTGACCTTCCAAATCCACAGCCAGTAACAGAGCTGGGTTAGGTGACCAAGCAGGATTGCATCTAGGAAGGTAAGTTTGTCAGTAGTGGCCAGTCTCAGGCTGTGAAACAAGGAAGGGACCTCAGGGATCATCCAGTACAGCCAAGGTTGAGTGTGGTCAGCATTAGCCATTGTGGCGGAGATTAAATGGAGTCATTGGTGTATTTAAAACCCTCAGCACAGTGATTGGCATAGATTTGACACTTCATTTTCATTGCCTGGAAGAATTTGTTCAGAGCCATACAGTACAGAGATTAGAACCCTGTGTCCCTGGTCGCTGGTCCAGGGCCAGCCCAAGCCATCTCTGACCTCCCCCCTTTTCTGTGCCTGTTTCTTGCTCCCTTGCTCACAGGAGCAGCACAGTCGAGTCCAGGGCTGAAGGGTAGCACGCCTGCATTCACTTGCCCATCACCTTCCCATGGGGTGACCTGGCATGGGAACCTTCTCCCTAGCGGCTCACCTTGGAGGCTGAGGGCGTCTGTGGCCGTGGAAGCAGCCCAAGGTATTCTTGAGCAGAAATAGCTCTTCTGAGAGTGTGGAGACCTGGCACTGAGTACCTTTAAGGGAGGGTAAACATTCCTGTGGCTTGACTTATTACTATAATCAATGGGCCAACGAAGAAAAAGGGTGTCATAGCAGAGCAGGCCAAAGGAAGGACACTGCTTCACAGCTGCCTGCAAACCAGCAGGAAGGCTGCACATCGAGAAAAGGACGAAAAATTCCAGTGACTCCTATCTTCCCAGACAGACAGAACCTCTGGCACTTAGTCATGCCTAATGAAAAATGGAAGCCGAGAAAGCAGAAGTGAGCCTGGAGTGACCTCAGGTAGTCCTTAATCCAGAGTCGCTTCTGAGGAGAAAAAATGGTTTGCTTCCTTGCGTGCCCTGGATGATCAGCGCTGAGTTGCCAAGTAGCGATGCCGTGGTGTGGAGAAAACAGGCTTTAGAGCAACTGTGATTGTAAGAATCAAATGCAGCAATGGCTTCTGCAGTGAAGTTATTGCTAGTATTGCTAGTAAGTCATTCAGCAAACAGTTAAGAGCTGTATACACACTACAGTTGACTCTCAAACAATGCACAGGTCAACTTACAGTCGACTCTCTGTTTCCAGAGTTTCTCTGCATCCACGGATTCAGCCAACCACAGACTGTGGTATTTATAGTTGAAAAATATCCATGGTTAAGTGAACCCTCACAGTTTAAACCTGTATACTTCAGGGGTCAACTGTGTATACAGAGTATGTGCAAGGCACTGGGGACACACACACACACGCACAAGGTCGCTGCCCTCCAGGTGCCGAGGCTCATCTACCTGTTGTGTAGAATCCCAGCTACAAAGCTTGCTGATTGATTTTTGGAATGGTCCATCACTGAGTGAGATTCCATTCCAGAGATGGAGCATCCATGGCATTAATTCCTCAGTATATTGAGTACAAGTCAGAATTGCAAAGCAGGAGGCTCTGTAGCTCCTCTAAAACTCAAATTTAGAAAACCAAAATTTTCTGTTATTGATCATTTTGAGGATCAAATAACCCTTAAACTGTCATTATTTGAGTTGCCAAAAAAAATGAAATTAATGAGAATATATATGTAAAGGCAAGATTATATTGTTTCTTTGTCAGAATAGGTGATATCATTCAGTCGGTCCTGATCATCTTATAGATGATGATAATAATAAATATACATCAAGTACACCGGCACAGCTGTTAACAGCTTATGTATTGATATTTTCACACTGTGACTCATAACAACCCTGTGAGACAGGTACTGCCATTATACCCATTTTACACATGGTAAAGCTGAGGCCCCACATAGTGAAATGGCTTGTCCACTAGGTCATAGTGTGATATAGTGTAGGATCTGAGGATATAGTTTGGGTTTCCCAACTTTTAGACTGATATTCTGCTCTTATAACGCCCTGCCACTCTTCCACAAACTGATTGCCTGAGGTATCCCCAAATTGCCAGACAGCTGAGCTCAGCTGTCTGTTTGGAACTGCAGAGCTTCCGGGTGCTTGCTCAGGTTTAGTGAGCCATAGTATGGATCTGTAGTGGCAGACGTTTAGGTCAGGTTCTGTCCAGATCACCAGCACTCTTCCCATTTGTTTATTCATTGAGCAGATGTTTTATTGAATTCAAAGTAGGTGTCAGGCACCATGGTAAGTGACGTGTGGGATGCAGTCTGCCTTCACTGGACCAGCTTTCTGAGATGAACTGCTGCTACTGCTAAGTCGCTTCAGTCGTATCCAACTCTGTGCAACCCCATAGACGGCAGCCCACCAGGCTCCCCCGTCCCTGGGATTCTCCAGGCAAGAACACTGGAGTGGGTTGCCATTTCCTTCTCCAATGCGTGAAAGTGAAGTTGCTCAGTCGTGTCTGACTCTTTGCGACCCCATGGACTGCAGCCCACCAGGCTCCTCCGCCCATGGGATTTTCCAGGCAAGAGTACTGGAGTGGGGTGCCATTGCCTTCTACATAAATGACTTATCAGGCAGAAGCCTGTGCAATGTGCAGACGAAACACAGTTGGCGCAGTTGGAAGTCCAGAGGAAGGAGATGGCGTCTGTCTCCTGAGATTGAAGCGGCTGGCACTGGAGGTCAGAGGTTAGACAGGAGCTGATGTGCAGAGATGGAGAGAGGACGCTCCTGCCAGATGATGCTCAGAGGCTGGGAAGCACAGGGGTTCTAGGTAGGCCAGTCTGCTTTGAGGAGGGCTGCAGTAGCTGAGGCAGGAGAAGAAGAAAGAAAAGAGGCAGATAGTAGAGTTTGGCAACGTGGAGAGGATGTGTGCTCTGGGGTTACCCAACCAGGATTCGCATCTGGCTCTGCCACTTTCTGCGGCATTTTGTCACCTCTGTGGATGCTGGTTTTCTCATCTGTGCAGGAGGGTGACAGTCCTCTCTCACAGGGGGCCGTGGATGTTTCTCGGTGTTTGTTTTTGGGTCTTCATTGCTGTGTGGGCTTTCTCTAGTTGTGGTGAACGGGGGCTACTCTTCATTGTGGTGCATGGGCTTCTTGCTGCGGTGGCACCTCTTGTTGCAGAGCACAGGCTCCAGGCACGTAGGCTTCAGGACTTGCAACATGCGGGCTTAGTTGCTCTGTGGCGTGTGGACTCTTGCCAGAGCAGGGATTAAATCTGTGTCCCCTGCACTGGCATGTGGATTCTCAACCCCTGGACCACCAGGGAAGTCGCTGTGGCTATAAAATGGGAAAATGATTGTAAAATGTCTGGGTTATTGTTGTGTGCAATTAATGGTAACTTGTTATTAACTGCTCTCCTAAGACACTTGATTCTCTTTTCTGCAGGCAATAAGATTTTCCTTAAATCAGCAAATGACATACTGATATGGTGACCTGCCTTGGCATAGGATCACAATAGATCCTCCTTGCCTTGGAAATAATAAGGAAAGCAGTGAAAACTGAGATCTGTGGTCACACATGTCCATTCCTATAAAGGAATCCTTGTCTTGGGCCCTTTTACCTTTTCTTTGCCACCTCAGTGCCCAAAGACCTAATCCTGCTCTCCAAGTTAGGGGCTCCAGTTACAGCAATTGAAAATACAAGTTGCCCAGGTAAATTTGAATTCTATAGAAACAACAAATAACTTAGTATAAGTATATCCCTTGCAATATTTAGGATATACTTATACTAAAACATTATTTGAAGTTTAGTTGAAATTTAAATCGATGTGGGTATCCTATGTGAAGGGACAGCTCAAGAATCAGTTGAACAGTCTGTCCACTGACTTGGGGAGGAGGACTCACCCATTTTCTAGTCCTCTCCCTCTGGTAATAAAGGCTCAGCAAGACTTTGGCCATGCCTTCAAATCATTTCCTGGGTAGAGACAGTAAATGCTGACAGGTCCTGCTGTGTGTCTTTGGGGTGGGAGCAGAGGTGGGGGGCGGGGTGTAGGATGTCTTGTACCAGCCTTCACATCTCCTCAGCCCTCTTTCTTTTGAACATTCTCATAAACAGTTGGCAGAATAAAGACAGCCTTTGTGGTCTAGTAACTTGTCTCGTGAAATAAGGGCAAGCCCTCTTCACAGAGGTTCTTCTAGAAACATTGCCAAAAGTGAGGACTGTAGGTGCTCCTGTGATGTGAGTAACTTGAAACAGCCAGAGCAGGCATGATGGTAACCGACTGGATGCTCCTTACTCTGGGAAGTCTGGGGACTGCAGAACTGGAGCTTGGAGGATGATCCAGCTGCCTTACTGCAGGTGAAATAAAGAAGACCCAGGGAAGGGAAGTGCTTTGCCAAGGGTCACACAGGGATCCAGAATCGGTGTCTGAACTTCAGTCTGGGCCTGCCACCTTGCATTCTTCTGTAATAATTCGGGGCGTCTGAGAATCCCCCACACACTTGTTTGGTGGACTCGGCAGTGTTTTCTCTGGATGACTTGGTAACTCTCATGTCCAGATGTCAGCTCGATCATGTGCCCTCCAGCACTGCCATGCTCAGTTTCATGCTTGCCACCCCTAAGAGCAAGATCACTACTGGTAGAGAGCTCATGGCACTTTCTAGACCAGATTGATCTTGGCCCGCCCCAACAGTGCCTCCTTGCTGATCCCTTTGCCCCACCCTGACCAAATGTTCTGTGGTTGAGATGGAAAAATCCACCTCAAAGCAGAGGGCTTTTAACCTCAGTTTCAGAGGAGTAATTTGTCCACGTAACAGGAGGTGAAAATTAAAATAAAGCAGGGCATAGGTTGGAGCAGTACAGCACTCCTGGGCTTAAGAGTGCCTTTGACCTGTCCCCTGCCCCCACCCCCCTCCTCGAGACTGGAATGATGATCTGGCTGCCAGAGAGTTCTTAGAGGACGCCAGTGGTGTTCTCTAAGGACGCCAGTGGTGTTCTGTTCTGTTCAGTGGTGTCACTGGCGAGGTGGGATTAGCCCTAAGACCAGCTTTATCTGCACACTCTGAAAGCGGACCTGATGGTGCAGGCAGAGCCAGCCCACGTGGAAGCCCGGAGCGGTGATCATGGGATCGTCCACTCTTTTTATTTTCTTATTCTTGCCACAACCTGTCATGAGACCAAGAAAACTTGTTTTGAAAATGCTTGACAGCCAAAACAACCTGTTCTCGGCCCCGGACGAGAGGGTTTGTCCTCTCTGACCATTTCTGTACTGTTTGATGTTTGACTGGCTGCTGACTGGAAAAAATGAAGTTGCTGTTTTCTTCTCATATTGTTCACAGACTAGGGCCGGTATCTTGCCAGGTCCTTGTTTCCCGTTTTTTTTCCCCAGCCCTTCACCAGAGAGATTTTAAAACAGTGCCTGAGTTTAAGTGATGAATGAACATTAGCAATATAAACTTCTGAGGATTTAACCGATGGTTACACCTCTGTAAGCAGAGCTTGAAACGTGGGTTGTCTTTCCCAGTCCCATTAGATTTCAACCTGTGATTTTCCACTTGTGTTTTGGTCCTCTTTCCTGAAGTTGAGCGTGTGAGTCAGAATCTCCAGTTATCCCAGTGGCAACTTTGGGCTTCCGCACCAATGGCTCTGAGACAGCAGCATCTCTTCTCCCGGGGGTCTTGGTTTTAGATGGTCTCGGGTGGGTCCTGTGAGTGGGAAGGAACCGCTTCACTGCAAATATTCTATTCTGCAAATAGAGGGATTGGATGGATAAAGTATTGGCAAACAATTTGTTGTTTAGTCACGAAATCATATCCATCTTCTTTTGCAACCCCATGAACTATAGCTCACCAGACTCCTCTGTCCATGGGATTTCCCAGGCAAAAATACTGGACTGGATTGCCGTTTCCTTCTCGAGGGGATCTTCTCGACCCAGGGATCGAACCCGAGTCTCCTGTATTGGCAGGCGGATTCTTTACCACTGAGCCACCTGGGAAGCCCTTGACAAACAATAGCCAGAGGGTGAATTTTGCCAACTGCTTGTTTTCATAAATAAAAGTTTTATTGGAACATAGCCCCACCCATTTATCTTCATGTTGCTTATGGCAGCTATCACTCCAAGGGCAGAATTGAATTGTAGACAGGGTATATGGTCAGCAAAGCTGAAAATGCTTGCTATCTGGCCCTTTACAGAAAAACTTGCTGATCCCTGGATTAGTTGACCTTTAGGGTTTTCTAATCCAATTTTTTTTTTCTTTTATAACAAGAACTCCTGAAGTAACTAATAAGGGGCTAACTAGAAGGGACCTCCCTCTTCCCTGCAGTAGTTACAATGCAAAAGGTTGGGACTTATTTTGCTTTGTTTTTAGTTTATTTTGCTGTATGTCTGTATTTGTTTATTGGTCTGGAATCTTTGGTGTCCATCAGTTTTGGTAAAAAGACACCAAAGCCGAGTAGGTCTGATTGCATTCAGTGGCATGGTTCAAGGTAGGACACCCGTTTGTACCCACATGGAAGAAAATGAGGATTTGTTTGCATGATAACTATGACAGGAAAGGGAGCCAGTGCTGCGTTGAGAACCTGTGTGGCTGCCCAGACCCATCCCACCAGCTGTTTGTGTTTGCCTGTCTGAGTCTGAGCGGTGAGATGGGGGCAGGAATAGCTCAAAGTGGTGAGGTAGTTTGGTGGCCGTGGCTAGAAAAACAGGAAGAAGCCTTGAAAAATGTAGAGACTAGGGAAGAACTAATCTTTTTAATCTTCTTCCCTCGGTGCCAGTCCAAACAAGAGGCCAACACAAAATTTGCATCCCAGTGACATGCATTGCATACCCACATTCCCGGTGCATAACAGGGGACCCCAGGCACAGAGCTGCATGGTCCTGCTATCAGGCCACCCTAGCCTATAAAGAACTTTTGTACGAACTAGAAAAAAGTGCCCCTTTGGGTTGGTGCAGGCTTGGCTAACAGCTTTGAGTAAGAAAACCTTGCTCCTTTCTCTTGGCATCTAGCCCTGGGTAAACTAGCAAGTGGGCAGGGGCTGGACTTCAGCCTCCACTTGCTCCCTTGGCCAACTTCTTTTTCAGGACAGACACTGCACTGCCTAATGCAGCAGTCACTCCTGCTACCTGGCATCTCTGAAGTCTAGGCGGGGTGGGGTAGGGGGTTCCTCTCACGGGAACTTGCTGGCCAAAAAACAGGTCAGCTCTGCTTGACTTTGGTTTTTGAGACCACAGCAGCCTGAGCTGGCCCCCTGCATGTCCATTAATACCGATTCGCTCAGCAGAGCTATGGAGCAGGGTAGCCTAGAGCCTCGGGGCAGGGAGCACAGAGATGTGGCCCCTCGCAGCTGCACCAGGGGCCCTGATCTGGTCAAGGTGCTTACTTTGGAGAGCCCACAGCCTGGCTCTTCTTTGCCAACTTCTGACCTAAAACTGGCTCAGTTCAAGGAATGCACACAGTTTTCCACAGAGTTACATCTCAGAGGTAATACGCTGGCAGCACAAAGAAATGTGCTAAGAGGGCCAGAACAGAAGAGCTCACGGCAGTAAGAACTGACCTCACCCCCTGGGCTCCGGGTTACTCGTAGCCCAGGGTGCTCAGTGACGACATTGCACCAGGCCACCCTCCTCTGCAGGGTGTGTTGTTGGCGTGGTTTGAGAAGGCTATTATGCACTCCGCATGGGTGAGACAACTTTGCGGTCAGATCTGGTTTCCACCTCTCAGCTCACGTTAAAACTGTATTAGGCCGGCCATGTGGGCAAATTTTGAAAGATCCCTAACCTACCCTTTTCATTTTGCGTCTATCAGCAGTTCCCAGCAGATAGTTCAAGGCTAGAGGATTGGGAAGAAAGCCTGGGAGCCCAGAGTAGCCAAAGACCCAATATCTACTTCCGGTCCCCTTTCTTGGTTCTTAAAAGGCTCCTGGGAATAAGAAGGAATGTAGCTTGTCGCTGTTCTGAGCCCCTAGCCAGTGTGAAGTGCTGTGCTAAGGAACAGAGTCCTGTGGACCAGAGCGCTTCTCTCTGTGTACTAGAAAGATGTGACGGAGGGGAGAATGGGTGGAGGGTGGGCATTCGTGCTGCTGCACCCCGTGGGGAAGATGGTGGGAGCCCATGAAGTTGACACTGGAGAATAGCCCTGTACCCTAGTTTCGGACCAGAACCTCAGGGCTGAAAAGAAAGAAGTCTCCCAGTTAGGAAATGTTCCCAATTTAAAAATATTACTTTTCTAAGTCACCAGATGTGCGATGATGCCCAGCACTTTTAGCTACAGATGTTATGACCAGATATGGGGTGGGGAGCAGCACTCAGCAGGGCCCTTCGAGTGGAACATGGGTGCCCAAGAGCCATGCTCATCCTGCTCCAAGCCTGTGGCCACAGAGGGCCCCTGGAGCTGGCAGTGTGCTGCCTCAGGGCCCTGGCTCATGTCTGAACCTCACTCTGCCTTTGCCACGCACCTGACCCTGGATAGGTTATCTGCTCTTTCCCAGGCTGCCTCTTCATGTGTACAGTGGGAGCAGAGAAAAACTGTTTCATATACATGACTGTTGCTTGGATTAAAATGGGGTTATTTTTAAAAACACAGTATAAACTGTAAAATACTAAGGATCGAGTTAGTTCATTTACTTATCCAGGAACTATAAAGTGCCTACTAGGAGCAGGCACTTTCAGGCAGTGCCCCAGGTATTCCAGGCCCTCCCGTAAACAGGAGCTATCCAACACATGTGTGTTAAAATCGAGTGAAATGGGAGTTCCTCAGCTGGGTGAAGGGAGGGGAGAGTGGGAGGAAAGGAAACTACCTGGGTGTGAGTTCTGACCGTGTACCTGACACTGCTGCTTAACAGTTTCTGTCTGGGTTCATCAGAGAGAAACACGCAGAGACTCAGAGAGGTTAAGTATGACATCCCTGAGACACACAGCCACCAAGTGACTGACCCACGTTAGACTTCAGTAACCAGGGATCCCAGATGTTCCCTTGCCACAGAATGACACAAGCGATCCCCTCTCTAGCCCACTTTTCTCCTCCCAAGCTGCCCCCAGATCAGTGAGCCAGGCCAAATCCAAGCCAAAAACGACCACCCCCACCCCATTTTAGGCCAGTAGAATTTCACATGGGGATCATGTGAAATCAGGGCAAAATGAGGCTCTATCACCACAAGCCAAATCTCTGTTCACAAGGGCGCAGGTTTTAGGAAAACAACGGTCTTCGATGCATGCTCGGAATTCCTTCCATGGCAAGCCACTGTGAGAAAAATCTCACCCAAACAATGCACTCTTGGCCGCCAAGGGAGGGTGGCTGTCTTTTCAGGACCCAGAAGTCACCCCAAGGAGCTGTTGGTCTCCCCAGAAGATCTAGCTGTTTAAAATCAACTTAGCAAAGGATTCCATTCACCCCTCTGCCCAGCCTCCCAGTGCTGAGGCCTCCCTTGCCTCTAAGTCCTGGGAGAGCAGAAGGGTCATGGAGCTCATTGTCCTCATGTGGGTTTTCAGAGCAGTCGATGAGTCCTTTTCTCAGATGTAACACCGAGTATTTATTATGAAAAAGGATTTTAAAGAAAAGAGAACTAAAAAGAGATCATTGGCTTGGTCTCCAAAAACCATTCCAGGTATTGTCTAGATTTAAGATGATCGATTTAGGAAAGATTATTCATTCATTGTCATTCAGTCATTCAACAGAACTTTAGGGTATTTCTGGGTCAGTGAGGTGCAGCCCCCAGAAATGAACACAGAAGCCTCCCGTGTCTACACCATAGGGGGAAACATCTAAAGAACTGCGTTTAAAGATGGATAGACCCAGGGCTCCAGCTGGAGGAGGGCATGACAACCCACTCCAGTATTCCTGCCTGGAGAATCCCAAGGACAGAGGAACCTGGCGGGCTGCAGTTCATAGCATTGCACAGAGTCAGACACGACTTAGCAACTTAGCACACACAACTCCAGAGCCAGCAACGTCCAGGGAATTCCTGCCCAGCAAGTCAGCCTGGCCCTGGAACTCAGAGCACACGGGGAAGGCCTCGACTGACCTCCACCATTCAGTTCACAAGGCTTCCCTGAAACTTGGTGACACTGAGCCACCAAGCTCCACCCATGGGTGACTATAGAAGTAGACAACAAGTGTACAAGGAACAGCAGCCAGCAGCCCCAGACTATTTAGTTGGAATTGTTTATTTCCAGAAGGCAAAAGTAGACGCCGTGGGTGGGGGTTCCCAGGGGACAAATTCCAGTCCAGGAGAAGGAAGACCATCATAACTGTTCAGTGCTACAGGCTCTGCGAAGGGCCTGATGCTTATGCCAGGCCTTGAGGGTGGTTAAGTTTTCAGTAGATACGGAGGCCCTCAAAAAGTGTTGCATGGTTCAGGAAAGTACCCTTCACCTGCAAAGCAAAGGGACTCCTACTTAGCTGGCTCCCACAATTGCCAAGGGGAATTAATTATTGTTTGTGAAACACTTTAAGAGTCTCCGATGAAAGACCTTTTATAAATGCAAATTATTATTATTGTCATTAAAAGTGCTAGACAGACGTCTGGCCTGCTGGATAACACGCTGGCATAGCTCTGAGCAGCAAAGAAAGTCAGTTCCAGGCAGCAAGTTTGCTCTAGTTGCTCCAGAGGAATAGCAGGAAGAAACAGTGGGCGGAGGAGGACTTAGCCCCTGACTGTGAAGAGAAACCATCCAACTCCCACCCAGGCTGAGCAGGCAGCAGTCTGTCTGGGAGTCCAGGGCCCATGTATCTCCTGAGGGTCAGGCTTTGCTCAGCTCTCTCCCTTGCCCCCTGCAGAAAGCAGCCCTTGTGGAGTACAGGAGCTCGCCATGAGTAAGTGAATGTTTGGTTGTCTGCTGGTCTGACGGATGAATGCTGGCCTCCATTCTTGGAGTCCTAAGTCAGATCTGTAGACAAAAGAGAGATGGATAGAAACCTCTTGTCATGCCTTTGATGGTGCTTATTAAGGCTCTTGAGGGAACCCCTTTAGCAAAGCCCAGGGAGAGGTCATTTATTAAATTACTGCTTCCACTAAAGAAACTGTCTCTGGCTAAAGTGCTTGGATTGATACCAAAGCAATAATAATAATAAGAGATAATGGTACAGTCAGCCCTTCATATCTGTGGGTTCCACATCCAGAAAATATTTCAAAAATATTTGGAGGAAAAAACTCCAAAAAGTTCAAAAAGCAAAGTTTGAATTTGCCAAGCACCAGCAACCATGTAACATAGCATTTATATTAGTATTTACATTGTATTAGGTATATAAGTAATCTACAGGTAATTTAAGGTATATGGGAATATGTCCATAAGTTACAAGCAAATTCAGTCAGATCTCCACATTTGTACATTCCATACCCACAGATTGAACCAGTGGAGGATAAGAAACCAGAGTTGGTTGAATCTAAGGCTGCGGAATCCAAAGATACGGAGGGCCAACTAGTACACCACTTTATACAAGGGACTTGAGCATCCTTGGATTTTAGTATCCGAGAGGGTCCTGGAACCAGCCTCCTGTAGCAGGTTCCAGGGCATGACTGTCTATTAGACCTGGAAGTAAACGCAGAGGCCATCCCCTCACTTTCCAGATGAGGCATCTGGGACACAGAAGTAAAGTGGCTCATCCACGGTCACATAGCAAGAGCCAGGATCACAATTCATGCTTAATTATGTCAGGGTAGTAATCCCTCCCACTGTATCGCATTTTCAGTCACATCACTTCTGAACAGCTCTGGAGAGTTTTCAGAAGGCCACAGACATTACTGTTAAAGGAACCTTCTGGTACCTTTGCTCTTCTGGGACGCGTTATTTAGAGAACATTTCTGGTGCCTCCTGCGTGCCCTTATTCGGGATTGCAGGTGCCTTTCCTTCTCCGGACACTCAGACTAGGCCTCATTCTTCCATAGGGTGTGTTGATACTTCCAGGAACAAGATGGGGAAGTGAGCGGGAGGGCTAGTTCCTCCCTTCCGTCCCTTGTATTCACAGTCATAATTCTACTGGAAAGTCACCCAATGCAGGTTCCTAGATGAGAGCTAAGGATACCAGTCACCACCTCCGGACACACAGACTTAACAGGATGGAGGAAACAGATGTAGGTGTAATGGGAGTTAACAGTAAGTAGCCCTCAGCATTCATTACTAGGCCACTGGTAATTCCAATATTATGGAGTTTTAATGAAGGAGAATAAAAGATCCTAAAATGATGTTTGGGAGGGGAGGATCACCAAATCAAAGAAATTTAGAAATCATCTTTTCCACGCCTTCATTGTGTGGATGAGGAAATAGAGGCATGAGTCAGCGTCACACAGCAGGTGCAGACGTGGAGGCCTCAGCTCTGTGCTTAGCCATCAGCACTCTTTCCACTGGAAATCCTGGCGGTGTGCAAAGTATGTGCACTCTGGAGTCGAGCAGTGTTGCCACCTGTTAGCAATGTGATCTTAGAAAATTACTTGCCTTCTCGGAATCATAGATTTCTCATTGGCAAAAATAAAGATATAGGCGTCCCCCTCTTTTGGAAAGTTCACTTTTTGCCACTTCGCTTTTACAAAAGGCCTATGTTAGTGCCTGTTTTCTTCAGTGACCCAAAGACATCCAAAGAGGATTTTCACTTTTATTTTTTTTTAAAAAGGCAAAAAGCAAAAATAGCTTTCATTGTTTGTTTTGTGGCAAGCCCTTGTAGAGGCAGCATATACTCCGAGCAGCTGGAGTGGCACCGCCAACCTCATTCCCCAGGAACCATGCTCGTATCTCAGCATCAAGCCTCTATAGCTCACTTTCTGGAATTGCTGCTTTTCTATCTGTGAGCCCAGGTGTCTGAGAATATCATTTTAGCTTCTGGGCCAGGGGATTAGCCTGAAAAGAAGAGGGACCATAGCCCTCCTTGCTGTCCCTCCCCCAGATCTTCAAGGCGTATCTGTGAGCACCCAGCTAGGAGGGCAAACACCCAGAGTTTTGGTGTGACCAGGAGGTGCCTTCAGAAGCCAGTAGACAGGGGCCCAGGCAGCTATGGAAGACAGAGCTTCAGCCTCTAGATGCTGAGAGTCTAGTGAGAGAAACCAAATTTACAACCAGGCAAACAACACTTAAAAGCCCCAGAGAGACTCTCTGGGAAGGAGGAGAATAGTTTATGCTCCAAGGAGTTGATATCCTAAGTGTTCTTTGTCCTGTAGGGGTCCAGTACTCTCCTGTGCCAGCTGATGCCTGGGGATGCTGAGTGGAGCCCTGAAAACACCGTCCCCCGCACGCTGCCATGGTCAGCTCCGCCAGGACCCTGGGCACTTCCTCTCTGTGGGCAGTTCTTTGGTTTTTCCCCTCTTGCTGACTAAGGGGGAGAGGGTTGTCTGTGATCTTGACGGTGACTCACTACCATCAGACAGGCAGCTGGCTTCCCCTCAGCGGTCCAGCACAGGTGAGCTGTGTGAGTAGCCCTCCTCCCGACAGGGCCTGTGGACGATCCCAGCACCCTCCACGGGCATCTGCCTAGCCATCAGCAGAGCCGGTGCTGGGCTCCTGCCCATACAGCCCCAGGGAGAGTGAGCAGACAACTTGAGATGCCCATTGCCATGGCACCTACCACCTGAGATACGTCAGATGTAGGCGCAAATAGGGCGACAAGGTGGACACAGAGAGTAGCTCTGCTCTGGGGTCCCAAGCCTCAAGGAGCACCACATTCCTTAGCCCCCTACACCCACTATCTGGCCTAAGCTTAAAGCAGACAGGTGCACTGGGTCACCACAGCCTGCCCGCCCCCACCTCTCTGTGGCCACACTGTCAGCTTCTCCTCCCAGTGTCTCATCAGGTTCACAGTGGAAAGAGCATCAGCCTGAGAGTAAGGAGATAGGGAGGACAGACTCAGATTCTACCTGCTAGCTCTGGAGCCTCAGGGCAGCCCCTTGGGACAGCCATTCATTCGTTCATTCCTGCCTGTGAGGCCTGTGGATGGTGAGCACCATGGGGCACTAAGGAATGAACCATCACCAAATTCTGCCCTCAAGGGGCTTCCAGAGAAGAGATAGGCCTTGTGAGAGGGCACCATTAACTTCTCTAGTCCTTAGTTTTCTCTTCCCCATGATGGTTGGAGTATACGGCCGCCGAGGTTTCTGTTATAAAATTTTACCATTCTAAAGTACATCTTTAAATAAACCACATGTTTATTACATCGCTTGAGAAATGTTTGTTGAGCTGCAGTGTGTCGGCACTAGACTCGAAGCTGGGCTGCAGAGAGGGATGAACATGTGCAAGGGGGCTTGCAGTTAAGGAGCTTCTGGTTGGACGTGGCGGGGTGAATAGACAGATGTGGGCAGAGCTAGAGCCCTGGGGAGGAAGGTAGCCCTGTGGCTGGGGGAGCCCACGAGGACTACCCTCCCCCTCATCCTGCCAGCTGGCTGTCTCATGGCCTCCTCCTCTGACCCTCCACCAGCAGATGCCGAGAGTGCCGAGGCCCCTACAGTCAGTCCCCACCACCCCCAGTCCTGGGCAAGGACTGGCCCTGCCCTGCAGTTGCAAAAGCTGGCTGCATGCTGCTTTAACCCCAAAGGAACTGGCTAGGCTCCAGAAGGCCTCCTCGGAGAGTCTCAGAAGGAAGGAGAACCACTAGGTAATTTTGATCATTTCAGTACCCATTGACAAATACCCTATGATTTAGAAGAAGGCAGATTTCATCCCAATACTTTGATGTCTAGAAATGGATTCCAGTTGGTTGTTTGTCCTCCTAAAACAGCATTTTATTTAATTCAACACATACTGAGACTACAGCCAGCTTTCTCATGGGCGAGGAGCCCGAGCTGTATAAGGCAGAGTCTAGACACCAGTCTAAACATCTCAAACTCAAGGCAGACCATGGCTGGGCCTGAGGCTGAGAGCGTGTTCTCAGTGTGATATCAAGCCTTTTGCAGCTCATGGGTTAGTTTCCTTGCTTTGCGAGCTTAGATTCCTTAAAAACAAACCAGGCCTGCTTGAGGATTGGCACCTCTAGGGAGACTGTGTACATGAACCAGTTACAACCACTTGTTTGTTCCTAAAGCCCATACCAGCAATCCAGGCTGGCTGCCAGGGCACAGCTACAGAATAAGCTCCCATTGTACCAGGCATTTGCTCACCAAGGTGCCCAGAGTCGGGTGGGCCGTCTTCACAGGGGCTTTTGGAGGGCTTGGGGTGATGGGCATCGAGGCAGAACCAGGTCTCTTTGTAGAGACCCTATTATGAGGATGAGCCCTTTGCCACGGGAGAGTAACCCCCGATGAGTCAGTCTTTCCCATGGCCGTTCAGAACCATGAGGACAAGGCAAGACCACAGGGGTGATTAGCGGGACTTGTCTTACACTATTTACAGGACCGCTTTGATGTTCAGACCACAGTCAGCTTGCATATGACTGATTAAAAACATGTGCCAGTTGAAGTCACAGCTGCAGAAGAAGACTGGAAAAAAGAAAGGAGCCTTAGATGTTTAGGAACTCGCCTCTGTTTGCAAAAATGAATTCTGACTTGATTCGTGTGTCCTTGATCTCCTGATAGTGAGGTTCGTGTCCCCGAACCACTTCTCCCACCCTGCCCCGCCCCCCACCCCCCGCCCCCCGCACTGGCCTGANTTTCTCTAGTTCTAGTGCGGAGGGTCTACTCTTGCTTGCCACGCACAGGATTCTCATTCTGCTGGCTTCTCTTGCTGTGGAGGCCTAGTACTTGTGGTGCACTGGCTGAGTTGCTGCATAGCACGTGGGATCTTCCCAGACCAGGGACTGAACCTGTGTCCCCTGCATTGGCAGGTGGATGCCTAACCACTGGACCACCAGCGAAGTTCCAGCCATCTGTTCTTGAAGTTCCCACCCCAGAGCGGCCAGCGTGGGGTGTCCCCTGTACAGTCACAGTCATACCTCTTCCACGTAAGCATGCCTCACTTACAGAGGGAGCCTGAGTGTGGACTCCTCAGTCTTTTTAAGGGAGGCACATCTTGGAGACCAACAGTGTTCGTGCTAGACTGGGTCATCCTCTAGTCCGTGTTCACACCTTTACTTTTGCAGATGTAGTCCTGTAGGTTTGCTTCATATCATTGGGACAAATAGGTGAATTTTATCATAGGGAATATTATGCAAGGAACTGTTACCAATTCTTCCTCTAAGCATTAACCAAGAAGGTGTATAAAACCCATAAGATTATAAAAGAGTACCTCTGGATTCATGAATATATCTTTCCAAAATAAATGTAATTGAACATTTGTGCTAGGCACTGAGTTAAGCATTTTACATTTCTTCATGTAATTCTTTGAATTAGTATCTATTATTGTTATTATCCTGACTTTCCAGATGAGGAATTTGAAATTAAGAGGGATTGCTTGACTTTGCAGACAGCCAAGGGGTCGAAGGCTTCACTGTAAGTCAGCAGCAGAATTTGAACTCAGAGTGTCTTATCTCCAGAATTCATCTTTTTAACCCTATTGATACTATTTCTTGACCATAGTAATGATCTTGTTATGACCTTGGTTTTAATCTGGAAATATACGTGAGTAACTTTGTGAAAATATCCTTTGTTTACATCACAGGACACTCAAAATAAGAAAGAAAACACTAACTTTTAAAACTACTTTTGAATCCTCAGTTTGTAGCTGAACCATGAGTAATAAAATATGTATTTATTTTCGGTCTTGCCATAACTTAACAGTAATAACAAACAATTCTGAATACCATGCACTCCTTCTCCCTATCATATTTATTCACATCACAGAAGTGTGTTGCAGTCAAATGTCTTACTATAATATCCTACAGCATCATAGGTCTCCATATTTAGACAGCTGAGTTTGCCTTTAAGTCAGCATTACCAAATCCACCTATGAGCAACTGAAGCAAATTCACAGCCATTAAGAGCCCACACTAGGGCATTTAGACACTGCTAANCTTCTCCCTATCATATTTATTCACATCACAGAAGTGTGTTGCAGTCAAATGTCTTACTATAATATCCTACAGCATCATAGGTCTCCATATTTAGACAGCTGAGTTTGCCTTTAAGTCAGCATTACCAAATCCACCTATGAGCAACTGAAGCAAATTCACAGCCATTCAGAGCTCACACTAGGGCATTTAGACACTGCTAACGATCTACTGTGAGTTTCAAGTAACACTGTATCCATTAAGGGACAGGAAATTGTAGAAAGATGATCTTCAAGGCAACTGACAAGTGAAATGGCAAATTATTCCTGCCCTAGAGTCAATAATTTTTCCATTTGGTCAAGAAATACTAGCTACTTTTGCTTCTTGGGCAGCTGTTTTTTAATGTATTATATGTATAATTTATGAATGATGCATAATTTATAGTTTACTTATAGATATGTCATAACAAAACCCAACTAGAGCTAAAATCACTGGCCTCAAGCTAAATAGCTAGTCTCACTTTAAAACAGCAGTGTCTGATAGAGTCCTCATTATTTAGAGGTCTTTAAAAAGTCTACCTAAAAATGTTGGTGGGTTTTTTGCATTTAAAAATGTTTAGCAATGTAGAAAATGGGCTTTAGACAGAATGAATTCAAAAGTTTTTCAATTACTACCACTCTATTTGGGGGAAAAGAATCACTGATAGAAGTTTTATTGATAAAATGTCATTAATCTTCTCTTACCAAATAGGATATTGCGCTAGAATGGGGGTCTGCAAGATTCTTCTGTAAGGGGCTTGATAGTATGCGTGGCCATGCAGCCTGTTCAGCTGTGCCACTGTCACTCAAAAGCAGTCATAGGAAATACATCGGCAGATGAGAATGCCTGTCTCCCAACAAGTATTTGTGGAACCTGAAACTTGAATTTTACATAGTGTTCTTGTGTCACAAAGTATTACTCTTTCAAAAGCTTTTGTTCACCATTTAAAAACACAGACACTGTTCTCTACTCACTTGACCACATGAAAAACAGGGCCAGGCTGTTTCACACCTGTTTCTCCCCTGATCTTTGCTATGTCATTAAATGGCAGACCATCCCTGCCAGTCTCCCTTATTCCTTCTCCCCCTAAACCCATCAGCAAATACGTGTGCTCCTTCTAGAACCCTCTGCCTCCTTGTCACCACCTGTTCACACCCACACTCTCCTGTTCACCTGAGCCACTACACGGATGCCCAGCTGAACCCCCTGATCCTCTCTCCTCTCCAACAAAACATTTCGAGAACCATTTTCAAGTCAGAAACTAGATGATGTCACATATACTAGCTGCAATCTTGAGCAAGTTAACTAAACCTTTCAAGCCTCAATTTCCTCTTCTGTAAACAGAAAGGGTAATTATCTATGCTTCTGTGGTTTGATGTGAAGAGTTAATGACTAATGATGTTAGAATGTTTAGCATGAGGCCTCTCATTCAATCCCTTATATATAATGGACTGATGCTCATTAAATGGTAGCTGCTATCCTTCCTATCACTGTCACCATCATTGTTGCTTCCCTAATTAAAGCCATGTGGGATGCGGTCAGGATACCGTCGCATGCCTGACCTCTTAGGCCTGGTGTGATCTTCCTTCTTGTCCTTGCTTGGCTCATGTCTACAGCTCATTATCCCTCAACCACCTGATCTTGTTTTAGTTCCAAACTCTTCAGGACCTTCACACCTGCTCCCCATTGCTCTTCTTATAACTGGATTCTCGGCTTAAATGTCACTTCCTCCTCAGGGGAGCTTCCCTGACTGCTCACTTTAAAACTGTTTCCCGTAAACTCATACCCCCACTCAATCACAGAAGACAACTTGTTTCCTTTATAATAATTCCCACAATGGATTATTTTTGTTAATACATTTATATTCTGTATCTATTAGAATGTAATCCCCAGAAGGAGGGAGGAGAGAGAGAGCTGCTTCCTTCAGTACTCTATGCAAATAGTGGTCTTTAATAAATATTTACTGAATGAAACAAAGAAAAATAAAACCTTAGAGTTTTCAGTTTCATCTGCATCCTTACACATTCATTTAAATTCTGTGGACTCTGGATTTAGGTAATCAATCTGTGGGCTCATTCACTCTTCTGTCCATTTATTAAATAAACATGTATGAAGCACCTTCTGGGTCAGGCTTGGCAAGTAATAGAGCACCAAGAACCTTGGCAAATGCATTCCAGGAGTTTATAACATAATTGCATAAGTTGTCATTTAAAAGTATATATTAAAACATATCTATCAATACATTACTGTCCTCCAGGTTTAAGCCTTCATTTCCTTTTCTGTCAAGGTGTCTTTCTATGGAGTAGCAAGTCTAACAAGCCCCGTCAGTTATTCAATGAACAGTTATTGGGTATGTGCCAGTTACTGTATTAATAACTAAAATCCTAATTGGTTTGTTATCCAGCCAATACAATTGTCATTTTTTCATGCTGCATTTTACTCTTAGGAGAAAGAAGCAAATGTCACCAGCCTCAGGTACTGGAGATGCTGTTGTTTTAATGTCTGCAGTAATGACTTGGGAGAGGTAGGCATGTGTCGTGTTGTATTCCACTTTCTCTCTGGACTCTAGTCCCCACAGAGAGCTCATNCCCCCACCCCCCGCCCCCGGCACTGGCCTGACTCGAACAAACATCATAAGGCTCATCTTATGATTGCCCAAAGAAAAGCATTTGGGAATTCCAGAAAGAGACCTCAGAGTCCTATTTCGGAAGAGAACAGCTGTTTAGGCTTCTGCAGAATCAAAGGTCCCGAGTAAGTGAAGCTAAAGGCAGCAAGATCCCAGGGGCTGCTCCGTCAGGGCGTGCTCCTGCGGGAAGATGGGCTCCGGTGGCACTGGGGCCAGAGGCTCTCTCGACTGAACCCGCCCAGCGTCTGGTTCCTCACCGGCAAAGCGGGCCCGTGACTCCTGCCGCTCGCGGGAGTGTTGTGAGCGGCACCTGCGCAATGCTCTGCTCTGCGGGCTTCCTTCCTCTTTCCCTGGAGTCTCCAGCCTCTTGGGACTTTTTATTCTCTGTTTTTTGTTTTCATTTTCTTAAAGTGGTACTGATTCAAATGTTTAGATGTTGATTTCACAGATTTTTGTCCTTTTGAGAAGGTCCGTTGAATAAATCGAGGCTCATAATTCCAGCAGGGAAAACCCCTTTTGGTGAGAAAGGCTCCTAATTGCCTTCATCTCAAGGCTTCTGAGGATTCCTCTCACAGCTCCCTGTCCCCACACTCCTTAGTGCACCCAGAGCCCCTGCCCAGGAGCACCTAGATGACGGGTTTTCCAGGCATTGTTACCCCCTGACGACTTAGCTTGAGCTCCCTGACTCTGGACCTCTGCTCAGTGAGATGACAGACATGGCCGAGAGAATCGAGCCTCCCTCCTTCCCACCACTGCCTGTGGTTCCCAGGGCATGTGTTCGGAGCTCTGCCATGTTTGCAAAAAATCATCCCAGATAATGATGAGCTCTGCCTCCCCGCGCCTGGGCTTGGCTGGTGCCTTGATTTAACCAGTGAAGGTCAAAACACAAAGAGGCTAAGTGGCTTACTCAAAGTCACGTGGATTTCTCAGAACCATAACTGGGTAGCACCTAGAGATGACCCAAGTATCCATCTGCCTTTTGGAGGTGAGGCGCCGGGCCTGAACTAGAGCCCATGACTTCTGCCTCGTGGCTCAGGGCTCTTTCTGCTCACCCCGCTGTCTCTCCTTTTCAGTACTTGTTGTCCTGGACAGAGAAAGGTCTGTTCGAGGACTGGGCCAACTGTGATACCCCCACTTCCGGTAGCCAGAGCCATGTGATTATCTTAAACATCTGTCAGGCCCACAGCCCACCTTCCCCCAACCACACTCTTGACCAGGACTGCACACAAGAGCACACCCAGAACTCAGGCAAAAGCCAGCCAGGGGCGCAGGTGCCTCCCACTGCAGAGCCCATCCTTAGATACCATGAGTCCACTTCCAGCTGCTCTGGGCTGCTTTTCCAGAGGTTCACAGTGTCCTGACAACTTTGGCTGGCTGTCAAGCCTTGAGACCAACCATCTCTGTGCCTCCAACTGCAAGCGTATGTGATAAGTGAAAAGTGATCCAAGAAGGCCCAGAGGGAAGGATGATCTGGGACCTTTCCATCCACACAGGGTTTTTCTCTTTTTTTTCTTTTGCAGCCACACATGCCCTGGATGTTCCCAGGGACTCAGTCTTTCCCCCTCAGACCCAACTGGGTCCCCATGGTAACAGTTGACATCTATTGATCAAGTAGTATGCCAGGCATCAGGCCAAGTGCTTACTTGGAGCATCTCATTTAATCCTCATGAGGATTATTCTTTAAGGTAGGCATTATGGCTCCCCTTTTATAGTCGAAGAAATTAAAGCTGAAGAGCTGAGTCACTTGCACAGGTGGGACGGCCAGTAAGAAGCAGGGCCAAGCCTGAGACCAGGTGTGGCTGGCTCCAGAAGACACAGTGCCTGTCCTGCACAGCCTCCAGCCTGCGAGGCCTTAGAGATCGTCGAGCACAGCTCCCCGCCTTGAAGATGAGGGATCTGGCACCCAGAAGGGAAGAAACTTACTCCTGGACCCCAGGCCCAGAAAAGCAGATCCACTAAGCTCCCCAGCACCCTGATTCCTGACCTCAGGAAATTCCCTCTGGCTGTGCCTGTGAGCTGAGGCCAGGAGCCAATCCTGCTTCCGATTCATGGAAAACCTACCAGACCTCAGCCTGGAGTCAGTTCTTTAAGTTTTGTTCTGTTGACCTGAGACTCTGTGATGGACTAAGTTGTGATTTTATAAACCCCGAGGGAAGGAACCGAGGCCAGTGGGAAGGGTCAGAACCTGGTGCCGTCCTCAGGCGCATTTAGCTCTAATCTGGCCTAAAAATAATTTCCCTTCCAGTGTGAGTAGAATGGGAGCTTGACTGGTCCTGCAGGCCCTCTTGGCCAGTGAAGGAGGATGTAAGAAGACCTTCCCTTCACCACCGACACACTTGTGCTTTGGAAGCTTACCGTACTCTTTGTCTTTGGGTCAAAGAGTTTTTTAAAGGTGACAGACTAGTGCCATTGGCAAGTGATAGATTCTGAGCAGCTCTCCACTTTCTCTGATAAAAAAACTGAAATAAATGAAAACAGTGCTTCATTATATATATATATAAATGGCTGGGAGCCAGTTGTCATTTTCCCCTCCTTCCCCCTCTCCCCGAGCTGACTTCGTGCGGCTTTGTGTTGAGAAGTGCTCACTGACAACAGCTGGTAGCATCATGCCTTTAAATAGCTCTGCTCCGTACTGCTTCCCCTTGGCGTCACACAGTTTGCCCTGGCAGGGAAAGCCCAGGACAGAACAGGAAACTTTAGAATTTTCTGAAGAAGGAAAGGGTTTGCTGTAAAGCTTGCTCCCTCTTGCCAAGACCTTTCTGTCGAAGGAGCTTGCGCTGGTGTGGCCCCTTCCTCCAGAAGTTTCCAAGGAAAAAAACTGAGCTGAGGAGATTTGCTTCATCAGATTTGCCCCATGTGACACCGGGCATGAGGAGACAGCACAGGAGAGAGGTGCCCACCCTGGAGCCCAGGGTCCCATTTCAGCAGCAGTCAGTCCCACTCCCTCGTCGGGCACCTATTGTGGGACCGATCGCCTCTCCCTATAATGTCCTCACCTGTGAGCTAAGATTGCCCAGAAGCAGCACAGAGAGTGTCTTCACTCAGGGAGAGAACCTTGGGAAGGCTTGATGGAGGCAAGCGCATTTGGCCTAAGCATGACCAAAGGCCTGGGGTGGTAATGGCATGTGTGAGGACAAGCAGGTGGCCCACGGGAGGACATGGGAGTGGAGGTTGGCGGGTGGACCGTGTGTGGGCCTCAGGGGGCTTATGATGTCCCCGATTGCTCTCTTCTCACGGGTGGACATCCCCTCGTTGCCTCTCACGGCTTCAGCATGTCTGCCATCTGCCTTTAAGTGAGCACCCTGACTCCTAATGTGCTTCTGATCTCCTGTGACATCACAGTGAGGAGACTCACCTGTAGGTTTTCTGGAAGAGGATCTTCAGCTTTCTAAGCTTCTCAGTGGTGAGGGCAGGGCATGATCCCAAAATGTGACTGAGGAAAAGTGCAGATGATGACAATCACGGCACTCCAGGCTGCGGGTTTGGGCAGATGAAGGGTCTTGGTTGGGGTAGGGACACAGACCCACGCTCAAAGAGAATTCGTTTACCTGCAACAGGAAGATGAAGCCTTGCATCCCAGGAAGAAATAGCAGTGTTGCGAAAGGTAACAACACAGGGAGCCCAGCGTGTGGGGAGGAAGCAGCAGCTGCAGGATGAATTCACTGCAGAGGTTTAGGGAGAAGCAGAAGGTGAGGGATCTGTTACAGAAGTACCAGGGCCTGACGCACTTTCAAATGCGTGAATCCATGTGGCACACACTGGCTGGGATGAATGGCAGGCGTTCAGGTCATGATGTCCTGGTTGCAAATGTGAGACTGGCAGTGTGGGAGAGAAGGATTGGAGACCCAGATTCCAGGTGCGGGGCAGGTGTTCTCTGCTGAGGGTGTTTCAAGCCTGAGAGGAAGTGAGGGGAGTAGAGAGCAGGACTGGAAGAGGCCAAGGAGAGATGTCACCTGGAGGTGAGGAGGAGCAGGGAGAGGAAAGAGGAGGGAGGAGCAGGGAGAGGAGGGAGGGAGCAGGGAGAGGAGGAAGGGAGCAGGGAGAGGAGGGAGGGAGCAGGGAG
>SJYX01007691.1:0-112922 GCA_006410675.1 Oreotragus oreotragus | reverse complement strand
AGAGGAGGGGGAGAGGGGGAGGGAGCAGGGAGAGGAGGGGGAGAGGAGGGAGGAGCAGGGAGAGGAGGGGGAGAGGAGGGAGGAGCAGGGAGCGGAGGGGGAGCGGAGGGAGGGAGCAGGGAGCGGAGGGAGGAGCAGGGAGTGGAGGGAGGAAGCAGGTCTGGATGTGTAAAGTCCAGCAGTAGCTTCCAGATGCAGGAGCCGCTGCAGCGAGGCTGCAGAGACGAGGACTGAAAAGGCTAAGCAAATCCTGAAATGTGAAAGAGGGCTTCCCATGACCTGGTGTTGTGGGGCGAGGATCAGGCAGGTGTCATCAATGACGCTCTGTGTGGCTACCTCATGGCAACCCCGGGGCTGCTGAGTTTGTGGGGCTACCTCATGGCCAACATGGAACCACCCGTTTGAGCTTCTTGACTCCTGAGCAGTTCTCTGCTTTTTTCTCACGGGTGGACATCACCTCGTCGCCTCTCACAGCTTCAGCACATCTGCCTTCTGCCTTTAAGTGAGCGCCCTGACTCCTAATGTGTTTCTGATCTCCTGGGAGCCTGGAGCACCAAGTTTACTAGGACTGTATCCTCAATATTAATAACATAGACTTTGGTAAGGTACCTGAGGCCTTTACGGCACCGATGACAGGTCACCTAGCTCGTGTCCCAGGTCCGGGGGAACCACTGCTGGATAAGTCAGCTGCTCTGATCTCACCAGCATCAGGGGCAAGAGAAGGGGGACTGGGAGGCACACAGGGTGCCCACCCCAACCTCTCCGTCTTGTTGCCCTCTGCTTCCCACCATGCCCTTTCTCTTCTGGAACAATGTTGAGTTCCCAGCTCACGTGCAGCAGTCCCATGCTCCCCAGGCCTTTGCTCCTGCTGTGTCTTTCACCTGGAACATGTGTAAAATGCCTGCCTCACCTCCTCCTCCTCCATTGATTGCCCCAGGCCGGTGCCTCATGGCACCTCCGTAAGCGCCCTCACCACAGCAGTCAATATTTCTTCTGTGTCTGCTGCTGAGCTCACCCGCATGGGTGCCATGTCTGGGGCATCTCCCAACCCCTGGCACCTCAGACGGTGCCAGGCACAGCCTCCTGCTGTTGAATGGAAAGTCTGCTTCTACAGGTTCGAATCTGGGTGCCGGAAGAACCAAATGGTCCGCCCCAGATCCTGTCACTAGTCTGAGAAGGCTCTCCTGACACCCAGCCTGATTTTCTTTCCAGTAGATCAAACCACGAGTATGTTTGCAAATACATGGAGACCATGGATCACTTAGAAATTCCTCATATTAGGCCTTGCTTATCTATACGCAGGAGACCTGGGTTTGATCCCTGGGTCGGGAAGATCCCCTGGAGAGGGAAATGGCAACCCACTCCGGTATTCTTGCCTAGGAAATCCCATGGACAGAGGAGCCTGGTGGGATACAGTCCGCAGGGTCTGTACCTGGTGGGATACAGTCCACAGGGTCGCAAAGAGTCGGACACAACTGAGCCACCAGCACTTTTTCCTTTTCTTTGTCTGTATGAAGTTGATCCAAAGCTAAGTGAAAAGTACAATCCTGTTGATATTTCAGATCACGAAAATGACTGGTTACTTGGCTTGGTCACTCTCTGGCTTGTAGCCTGGACCCTTGGTTTTGACCTGGGAAAGGGCAGACAGAACCTGAGTACTGATGTCTAATGGGAATTGGCAGCCAGGAAGTTCTGAATACAGGCCTTTTAAGCATCCATGAGAGAGAGCACGACAGTGAACATCATGGACCTCTCTTGGAAAAATCCAGAAAGTTTTGCATCAGCAGAGAAGGAAAAATCCAACCCAAGATGCATGAACAATAAATAACAACTGTTCTGAGTTAGGTTGAAAGCTCTGAGTTGCACTTTTTTATTTTTTCAAGTTGTTTGTGCTAACCACAATTTTTTTTTTCTCCCCTTTTCCCACCAGGGCTTATTTCAAAACCTTTGTCCCTCAGTTCCAGGAGGCAGCGTTTGCCAATGGAAAGCTCTAGGAAACACCAATCTTGAGAGGTAGCCAGCCAGACTGCTCTGTCCACATGCGTGTCGGCACATAGGGCTGCTTCCTGGAAGCCATTGGAATGTCTTCATGGCAGCGTTTCGCTCACACAGCAGCTTTGCTCCGCGGCTGGAACCCAGACTTGAGCTGGCTGGCTGGAACCTGGGTCCCAGAGCCCCCCGTCTCTGGTGGCTCCCTCTGTTTCCTGCAGTATATTTCTTAGTTGAAAGAAATAAAGTCACAAATCATGATGCCGTATTTTTCCAGGGAAAGTAAGACATCCTGAATGCACACACTCTGATTCCAAAGCCTTTGTCTCTTAGACCTCTTTTTAAGCTTTCAGATTAAACACACCTTTGCTTTTCTCTTTCCCCCAAAATGAGTGCCTGTGTGTTTCACACCCCAGCGTTTCCCATTTTAGGCAGTCCTCCAAAAGCACTTGTAAAGGTGCTGCCTGAATGAATCTGACCAGCTGGCAAGGTTTCAGCCACTTCCCAGTCGGGCCCAAGACCAGTGCTCAGAAACAACTAGGTTCTAGCACCAGCCTCACCTCCAGGCCCCTGTGTGTACTCCAGGTACAAAGCCCATCCTGACCCAGGAGGCCGTCATTAAAGTCATTAAAGCTTGTTGAATGCCTCAAGAAATTTATCTCGCTTCTCCCATCCCTCCTCCCAGTGCCACTGGGAGAGTTGTTTGGGCTTATGAAGCACTCTGTGAATTACACCTGAAAGACACAGGTAGGGTCCTGTGGGCGAACCCTGGGCTCAGGCCTGCCAGCTCCGCCGCCACCCAGGAACAGGACTGGGCGAGATACCCTGAGCAAGCTCCACCTTCCCTCAATTTGTGGATTATCAGAGCTGAGTGGGGAAACGGAAGTCATCTGTTTCCACCTCCAAATCCCTCTCCCCCTGCTACTCCTTTTAGGGTCAGAAGTGAGAACCAAGGCCCACAAGCTAAAGAAATACTCCCAGTCAATTAGGGCAAACCTGGGAGCTGAGAGCCGTCACATGGCTCCCCTCGGCTTACACCCAGGCTGGCCACTACCAGCCTGTCCACTTGACAAGGTCTAGCTCAGTGAGGTTCCACCCTGAGGGCTTTCAGTCCCAGAAGTGGGACCCTGGCATGGAAGCGGGAGAAACAAGCTGATCTGCGTGGCCTGGGCTCCTCTCTTCAGCTCACCTGCCTCACACCCTCTGTAGGGCCTGCACAGGTGGAACCTGGCCCCTCACTGTTCCCTCAGCTCCTCTGTGGCTCCTGGAGCCCACGTAAACCTGAAAGGGAGCCAGCTCAGGGCCCCTGTGGGGGCCGGCGAGAGACACCCTTCCTTCCGGTATTCTCCACCACTCGAGCATGTTCTCAGGAGGCAGGGGAACCACTAGAAGAGACTTGGCTTCCAGCTGAAGGGCTGCCCTCCTCTGGGATCTTTCACCACGTGAGTACTTCACCTTGAAGCCTTGGGAATTACTGTGACAGAACAGTCCGGCGTCCCGTGTCCACACCCCAGCTCTGCTGTCAGCCAGCTGTGTGACCCTGAGTAAGTCCCTTCCCTGTGTAGTCAGAACCACCCCGGGAGCTTTTTAAAGAACCACTGCCCAGGGCCCCACTGCCGGCCTGCTGAATCACATCTTGTTAGCTGAGGCTTGGGTGTCTGGATTTTGATAAAACTCCCCAGGTGATTCTGTTGAGCAGGTGGTCATGACCACACTGAAGTCTCTCCTGACTGTGGCCAGCTGCCTGCCTCATCTACGTCAGGCCAGCTGTGGGCCAGGCTCCACTCTCCTGCTCCGTGACGCAGTCACTTAGGATGGAGGGGCATGGATTGGGCTCGCTGCACGCAGAATCAAGAGTAGACTGAGTCAGACTTTGTTTCAGACCCAGTAGGGGTTTCCAGCTCGAGTTCTAGCAGGGGCTGGTTGGCAGGTACGAGATGGGTACAATTACATGGCCTGGACCCTTGGCATTTCAAATAGCCAGTCAGTAGTGGCAGCAGCCCAGGAGTGGCCTTCCTGCCCTTGCCAACCTCTAGGGGCCCAGATGGCTCAGGCTGGCCAGATCGTCCACAGTAGCCCACACATCTGTGAAGTACGCCCGACCAACCAGAAGTGCTGTCTGCTTTATCTCAGCACATCTCTCCAGCAGACCTGCAAACTAAGCAAGTGAGGAGGGTCACCCCTGTTCCACAGATGAGGAAACAAGATCAGAGAGGCTAACTGAGTTACCTGTGATCACCAGCTAGCTGGTGCCAGTTGGGACTCAGCCCATGCTCCAGATCCAGTGCCACTTCTCCCTTTCGTCTGTAACTCTGGGAAACAAGGGCTTCCTGTTGGCTCAGCGGTAAAGGATCTGCCTGCAGTGCAAGAGATGCAAGAGACTCAGGTTCAATACCTGGGTTGGGAAGATCCCCTGGAGTAGGAAATGGCAACCAACTCCAGCACTCTTGCCTGGAGAATCCCACGGACAGAGGAGCTCGCTGGGCTGCACTCCATGGGGTCGCAAAGAGTTAGACATGACTGTGCAACTAAACACACGTGCACACTAGGAAACAAACAGGCTTTTCCCCAGTGAAGGCTGAGGTGCTATGTGCAGCTTTGTGAGCATGGAGACGACATGATTTTTGAGAAGACTTTCAGCCCCAGTTTGAGCTGCTTTTCTTAGGGGCAACCAAACAACAGAAGGTGACAATAGCCACTTCATAGTTCAAGTGCCAGGCACTCAGAACCAGTATTTGTGAGATTTTTCTCTCCACCCACCAACAGCAACGGAAGCAAGTGGCACTCGTGAATGGGCGACAGTCGCCTGTGTGTGTTTTAAACACTTCTTGCTAGTTCGGCCCATCGCTGTATTGTATCTGCACACAGAGTGCAGCCCAGGACTAATTAGTAAATGGCTATAAAATGCTTTGAAGATGAAAAGTGCCATATATGAGAGCACATTATTATTACCTCGTAAATCCTGTCTCCAGCTTACTCAGCCCTTGTAATTTCAGTTGCATCTTTAAGCTCAGCACAGACAAGGAAAAGGTGTTACGAGTATTTGCTGCTAATAGCTGGATCAGGGCATCTCCTGGAGTGCCAGGGAGGAGCCACAAGAGGCTGGAGAAGCAAGTGTTCATCCTTCTCCCAGCCGTTCGGCTTCCTGAGGACCCACCACCAACGGAGAGATGGTGCTTCGTTAGAGAGAGGGAGATGGGGCCCATTTACTCCTCAGGATGAACTGGAAAGTGGGTGAGCTTGAGGAGGAGAGAGACTTACATTTGAATCCTGGCTCTGCCCACTGAGTCACTAGCAAATATGTAACAAGCTGTTCTTCAGCAGTTTAAAAAAGAAGACGAGGGTAGAAGATGAGGGTTGGGGGGAGAAGGAGCCTCATTTGTATCATTTGCTGCTTTTCACGGTGTAAATGCTCCCACCATGACCAATTCCAAGCTCCCAGCATGAGGTCACTAGACGCGGGCTTGGGGAGAGCACGGAGAGCCACGTGGTGGAAGCCTCTTGGAGTGAGCAGGCTCCAGTGTGGATCTTAAATCCCGCTGAGTTTTGTTATCCTCATCTGTAAAATGGGAATAAATACCATCTGCTTCCCGGAGTGGTGAGAACTAAATAAGAAGTACACGAAACACCAAGTAAGGGGCGTGGCACCCAGAAATGTTCGCTAAACCATGGCTGTTGCAGAGCAGAAAAAGGACTTATTGATGTTGACTTTGGCCTTTTCCTAATAAGTCAGAATGCCCTTATTTGAGAGCCCTGTTTGGGCTTCCCTGGCAGTCCAGTGGTTAAGACTCCATGCTTCCACTCCAGGAGGCATGGGGTTGATCCCTGGTGGGGGAGCTAAGATCCTGAATGCTGTACAAGTGTGGAGAACCAAAAAAAAGTGTTGCCAATGAATGAGGCCTTTGGAAGACTGACCCTGTCCTTATGACTAGGAAGAGAAGATGATGTCATCCCGATTTTAATAAATGAGGGATTAGATGTATCCATGAATGTTCCCTCCTCCCCTGCCCCCACACCAGTCTTGCTTTAACTCTCAGCAGGTCCCCAGGCACTCGAAGTGACCTGCTTTTTTGCCCCCACCTCCCATGGGCAGGAGAATCAGAACAGCACAAGCCACTTTTGCTTCTGACTCAATTTCAGTTCCTGACAGCTACAGGTCCTTGTTTTGGAGTCACAGCCTAGCCAGAGAAACGACCACACTCGGTTGGCCTCTTGCTTGGGCCTATAAATAGAGCCCAGAATCTGCCCCAGTTCATGGGGACTGGCCTGTCCCACAGTTCTTAACGTGAATGTTAAAGCAGCATCTAATGGTAAGGTAACATCGAATCCTCTCAATGGCATCGTCTTAATTCACTGGTGCTTTTAAAAATGAAAACAAGAGAAGAAACATCCCCTTTGTGTATCTTTGGTGCTTATGTGCAGTGGCAGGAGAGTAAAAGCCCAGAGAGTAGACCAGGTATGCAACAGTCACAGTGTACCGAGTGGAGGTCACGCTGATCACTGCCCTTAGGGAGCTATGAGTGACAATTCCATACTAGCTGCTTTCCTTTCTTTTTTCCAAATATTTATTTACTTGGCTGCTCTGGGTCTTAAGTCGCGACACATGGGATATTCGATCTTAGTTCCAGCATCCAGGATCTTTAGTCGCAGCATATGGGATCTAGTTCCCTAGTCAGGGATGGAACCTAGGCTGCCTGTACTGGGAGCCCAGAGTCTTAGCCCCTGGACCACCAGGGAAGTCCCACTAGCTGCTTTTCTAATCCTCGCAACATCTAAGCAAGGTAGGTGCTATGATCCCCGTCTTGTAGAGAAACTAAGCCTCAAAGAAATTAAATAACTTAGCTACAGACAGGAAACCGGTACATTTCCTATTCATCCATTGTTTCTAACTTTCCCTCCCTAACCCTCATTCTCTCCCTTTCCATCCCCTTCCTGATTGCACAAAGGAAGTGAACTCAGATCTCTGTTTCTGCTTCCTTTTTCCAGCTTCCCCAAATGAAGAGAGATTTATTGAGCATCTAATGTGTGCATAGCTCTGTATAAGACATTCATATACCTGTTTTCGCTGTTTTCCCCAGGAGGAAGAGGGACTTGGATGGCTGGGACTGGTCAGGGACAGATGCCCAAGGCTGCTGGTTCCGAGGCCAGGCTTCACACAGTGGTTCTCTGCGTCGGTGCCCCAAGTAAGATGCTCTGCAGCAGTCTTTGCAAACATGGATAGGTGGCTACCTAAATATATACATAAATAGCAGTTGATTTTCAGATGGTTGAGCCAGGGTCAGCCTACAGTTTAAAAAAAAAGTCTGACTTCAAAACTTGTGCCATATTCTCAGGTTAAAGTCCAGCACACACTTGGTTGAAATAATGGCCTAATATCTGGGAAAAACAAGATGAAAATAGTTGTAATCATTAAGGAAAACTACCAAGGTATTACCAAAGACAGCAGGATCTATGACTGACTCCAGGTTAAATATGAAATAACTCCAAGGGTTATTTCCTAATATAACTCATGTTTTCTTCTTCAGGGTTCCCACATTGACTCCTTCATTCTTCTCTGATTGCCTGAGAAGAACCACACTTTACAAGCCTGCAAGGTCATGGTTGGGGTCACGATGAATTATGACTAATAGTGGCAATAAAAGTAGCCCCACAGGCCCCAGGAGTGACCAGATGGCCCTCCCTGCCCTGGGTCAGCTGCCTTGGTACCATCGGGATGAGCCCGATGGTGTGGGACACACTTGTTCCTCCAAAGCATAGCCTACCACCCCCTTCTTTAAAGCCCCCAGGGGGCAGAGTCCCTCTACAGAGGTCCCCTCATTCCAGGGTCTCTTGGAATATGCCCTTGGAGTCGGTTTAGAAGCCACTCAAGAAAATTCATTCCTTTCAATTCCATGACCACATTTCTGCCACAAAATGGAACTCCCCAGCTCCCAGAGACCTGTGGCTGTTTGAGTAGGTGCCAACAGAGTAGAAGCTAGGAGGGTTCCAGGTACCTCTAGAAGTAAGGTGGTGGATGGCTCTCAATAGTGACACCATGAGTGATATTCCAGGCCCTTGTTCCGGGTCCATCGCATCCATTGCCTTCTTGGTCCTCTGACCCTTCAAAGCCCTAGGACAGGCCACTGCTGCAGAGAGAGTCAAAGGGAGGGGTCAGGGCTCTGCTGGCAATTCCTGAGGTCAAGATCATTTGAGGAAGGCAGTGTCTCCCACCTCCCTGGGGGAAATTTTGAATGACATGGTTCGTGCGGGTGCATGAGTTCAAGTAGGTTCTTGGAGGGGTTTTCCCTTGGATTTATTTTATAGCTCAGCTGGAGGCTGGTGTCATGCCATGCTGGGAACACAAGGACTGGGGCAGGGGTCACTCACATGCCAGACCACCCTGAGGGGAGACGCAGTTCACCTGGAAGTGTGGCACACCCACACGTGCACACAGCCGGGGATTTAGCCGACCTGACCCTGCTTATCCTGTCCCAGTGGTCACTCCCTGGACTCAGCGCAGGCCCAGGCCAGGGCGGACGCCTCACCCCGACTCCACACCATGGTGCTCAGCCTGTGCTGGCCGGCGGGTTGCACAACCCAGTTGTCTCCCCACTTGCCACCTGCACCGACACCCCAGGCTGCCCCCAGGCCACCCCGTTGCCTCATCTGCTGTCACCCTAGCCTCCGGAGCTGGTGGCGCCTCCCCCACCTCGCCCACTCCAGCTGCTGGCCGTCAGCAGCCAGCAGCCACCAGGCAGTGACCCCTTCCAGAACTCTCCCCGGGCTGGAGCCTCGTGTGGGTGAAACCAAGCCCCGGGCTGATTGGCTTGCTGTTGGAGTTGAGGCCGTGGGCTCTGGAGCCAGCTGGCCTGAGTCAAATGCCGCCTCCACCGCTTTCTGGAGGCGTGGACTTGAGTAAGCTGCTTGACCTCAGTTTCCTACCCTGCGAAATGGGGCGACTGCCTGTGTCCTGGGGCTGGCAGCGGACTCAGTGAATCCAGCCATGAGGGCCGCTGAGACCAGCATTAGCAGAGTCAATGCCCAGACAAGGCTGTCTTTGGTGTTAGCGCGTTTTCGGTCTGAGGCAGGCTGTTCCTCGCCTTCTTAACTGCTTCCTTACCTTTAACCTCCCTGCCCTTGAGCATCACCTGACCAAAAAAAAAAAATCATTTTCTGCCCCTGCCGTCCAGTCTCATAGATGAGGCTCCTTCCTAGAACATCTGGGAGCCCTTGGTGCCAGCCTCCTGCAGTCCCACTGCTGCCCCCTCCCCTCCTGGTGTCCCCAGCAAGCCTGTGCTGAATGAACCTGGGCTCCCCAACTTGTCACTTCTGTCAAGCTCCTAAGACCCCCTTATTTCAGGAAGTTTTGCTTGTCCCACTGCATTTCTTAAGGAATCATTTGAAACCAATGACTTACATACTTGCTTACATTCCAGTGAGCACCGGAGACTGGAAGTTACCTCACTGAATGGGCACATTTCCAGTCAAAAGTAGAACACTTTACTAGCTGGGGTTCCTGCTTGCTGGTAAACAGGCAGTAGATACTAGCCTTCCTTAAAATCTTGACTGTCTATGGTGGACCTCTTTCCTGCCTTTCGGACCCCTGGTTGAAAACCCCGGTCTGCCTGGGCCAGGCCCAGGAGTTAAATGGAGAAACAGAAGGAACTCCTAGTGTAACCATCAGCTCCCTCTCCAGTACCCCCTCCTCCTTTCTCTCACATGTGAGCCACCCGGGTCTTGACAGGCCGCCCAGAGAGTGAAAAGCAGGTTTCCAGGGCTGGAGACGGTAACGTCATCCAGAAACCTTGAGGAGAGTCCCACACCCATGGAAGGGTGGCCAGCCCTGCAGAGGCTGTAGGAAGAGATGCCAGGGCCATCCTGGAACTGAAAGATGGACTGAGTTCAAGGAAGACACAGGTGATCCCAGGCTGTCAGTTTAGAATAAACAGATGTGAAGCAGAGCAGAAATCAGTGCCCAGCCAGGTAGCCCTCCATCCCTTCCACACTTGTTTACTGAGTACTTTCTGTGGGCCCGGATGTGGGAGTTGCTTCTCCAGAAAGTAGGAACTGAATTCTGTCTGTCAGCATCCCACCCCTGATCCTGGCACTGAGGCTGTACTGATGATAAAACCGTCCCTGCCCCAGAAGAGCCAGGAGGATAAGGCAAGTACCAAAGGTCAGTCTATTCAAAGCTGTGGTTCTTCCAGGAGTCACGTATGGATGTAAGAATTGGACCATAAAGAAGGCTGCGTGCTGAAGAACTGATACTTTTGAACTGGTTTTGGAGAAGACTTTTTGAGAGTCCCTTGGACTGCAAAGAGTTCAAACCAGTCAATCCTAAAGGAAATCGATCCTGAATATTCATTGGAAGGACTGATGCTGAAGCTGAAGCTGCAGTACTTTGGCCACCTGATGCGAGGAGCTGACTCATTGGAAAAGACCTTGATGCTGGGAAAGACTGAAGGCAGGAGGAGAAGGGGATGACAGAGGACGAGATGATTGGATGGCATCACCGACTTGATGGACATGAGTTTGAACAAGCTCCGGGAGATGGTGAAGGACATGCGAGCCTGGTGTGCTGCAGTCCATGGGGTCGCAAAGAGTTGGATACGACTGAGCGACTGAACAGCAACTCCTCCCCTCACCCCCCACTGCTGACAGGGAAGACAGTGATGAGCTGTGTGGTGAAAGCAGATTCACACTGCTTAGGTCCAGGCCATGCACATCAGGGAGGGTTTCCTGGAAGAGGGGCCAGCTATGCACACATTCAGCCTCTTGGCCCCACTAATACTTTATCCCTTTACCTCACTGTGATGTTCCAGCTTCCTGGCAGGCTCTGCAATGGGGCTAAGGAGCACATGATGCCTAGTTTGGATGCATATTCAATTATTGCTTGAGCTTGTACTTGTTGCCCAGGCACTGTTTGAGAACAGCAGTGCATAGAGCATAACAGTCCCTGCTCTGGTGGAGGTTCCACTGGGGAGAGAGCTCGAACAGGATAGGGAGGAAATGGCATACGTGGTAGATGATAAGAGAGGAGGAAAATAAAGCAGGGATGGGGAGGAGTGTGCTGTTAACCAGAGTGGTCAGGGAAGGCCTCACTGAGGAGGTGACATTTGAGCCCAGACCTAAAGGAGGAAAGCGAAAGAGGCAGGGCATGGCCCTCCGCCTTCCCTTCCCAGAACCTGCCCCATCCCCAGGGCCTGGTGTGGATTTGCCTTGGGTCCCCTGGGAACCCATCCAGAAATTCAGTGCTGGAACCCAGAACATCCAGGGGTGGCAGGCAAAGGGCAGTGAAGCCCTCGAATCTCCCTGGGACACAGGAGGTCTGGGCAGTGAGGAGGGACCCGGAGCCCAACCCTTCCCATATTTCCCATGCCCTCAGCCCCTCTCTCTGCCCCTACTCCTGCCACTAGGTGGGAAAGGCAGGTGGCAGGGGGCCCTACCAGGCAATGGGCAACTTTTACTGCCGCTCTTACCAGTGGGTCACCAATGTCTAGGTTTCTGAGGGCCATCCAGATCATCAGGGCTAATGCTAACTCAGGTGGGCAACCTGAGGCCCAGAGAGGAGCAGGGACCCAGCATGAGGCTAAAACCCAGTCCGACTCCAGTGATTTTTCACCTTCCTCTTGAACTCAGCTGAAGCGAAGTGGCTCAGTCATGTCCAACTCTTTGCGACCCCATGGACTGTACCAGGCTCTTCAGTCCATGGAATTTTTCAGGCAAAGACTGCAGTGGGCTGCTATTTCCTTCTCCAGGAGATCTTCCCGACCCAGGGATTGAACCCGGGTCTCCCGCGTTGTGGGCGGATGCTTTACCATCTGAGCCACCAGGGAAGCTCAGCTGAGGCAGAGGCCAAGCAGGCTCTTCCCCAGTATCATGGGGCCATGGTGATGAGAAGGGAAGGAAGATGCCCTGAAGGAAGGCAGGAGGGTCGTGATCTGCAGGGGGCCTTCCCCTGTCAGGGCCACCTTGAACAGGAAGGCGGGGGAGGTGAAAGTGCAGCACACCCCGCTGACCTCCCCACCTCCAGCTATTCTGCAAACCCGGAGGCAGACCCCAGGGGCAGTGGCCCAGGAGGAGCACCTTTTTTCAATTTTCCCTCAGGCCCTGCAGAGACCCCCTCCAGCCCTGATGCAGGTCGCCTGGCCTATTTGGGAAAGGCTCCCTGGCCAGCCTGGGCTGTTAGCTGCATCTCGCTGTTGGAGAGCCTGTGGGCCTGGGGGAGGCTGGAGGGACAGTGGTAGCTGGAATGCGGGCCCGGCCCTGGGCTGGTCGCCTCTTGGCCCACCTGGGAGCCACGACGCTGCGTCTGCTTGGGGTACCGTTTCCTCACATGGTGCCCATTCCCATCCAGGCCGGACGTATCTGCTTCAGGCTCCTGTTTCTTCTTGTGTCAGCCCCTGGCCCACAGGGGGGCCTGCCACACCTGTCCACTGTGGTGGGCCAGGGCCCAGTCCTCCAGGCCCCTGGCCTGACTCTGAGCCCCTGGGGACCACCCATGCCGCCTGGAGCCCTGAGGCTGGTGAGGCCACACACACAGGGCCGGGGCTGCGTGATGTCGGCAAGACCGTCCCCTTGAGTCCGGGTGCTGGTGTCCACCCCCTTCCTCACAGGATGCCCTGAGCGGTGGACCTTGTTCCCCTTCACCCCCGTCTCCATTAGGAGGTTCAGAGCCATCTGACGGTGACCCACGTCTGCGGAAGGAAGCTTCATGTTTGGCGTCTCCTTTCTTCCAGGGGCTCAAAGCATTTTTATAAGCATTAATCTCCTTTATCCACACCGGCTGTTGTCTTGTTTGCTCTTTGTGTTTTATTGTTAGCTGACGTGCTGTGTTTAACCCTTGGGCAGCCAGCAAGGGGGAATTCCCCAAGCCCAAGGTGGTGCAAGCACAGGACGCCTCCTGGCCAGCATGGCAGGGACCCTGGGGCCAGGTGCCACCCTGGCTGCTGGGCAACGCCTTCTGCCATATCTGCCTTTGGCTGGGTGTCTGCCTTCAGGATCTGTCTGGGCAGTAGGGAAGGTGTCCCTGTGAGGCCGCTGCTGGACAAGCTGTGAGGTGGGGATCCCAGTGGCTAAGACGTGTGGGAAAGGGAGCGCTGGAAGAGAAGGGAGGAATCCTAGGCTCCACCAGCCGCTTGCTGCCGTGTGACCCTGGGCCAGTCACTTCACTGCTGAACCTGGTCTTTTTGAGATATACAACAGGGGTAATGAGACTCTGAGTATTGAGTTGGAGTCCGTAACAGTGATCTGTAAATGCTACAGCTCTGGGCGAACGTCCAGGGCAGGGCACCCCTTCTTCGGGACAGGTGTTGGTTGAGATGATCCCGTGAGGATGTCAGTCCAGAATCCCACTTGGGTTCTAAAATGAAAGAAGCTTTTTCCCTTCTCCCCACACCACCCTGAGCCTGTGTCCTGGGGCCCAAGTGACCAGAGCAGAGGGCAGTGAGGAGAAGGAGGGAGATGTGTCAGAAATCAGCCCCAGGTGCCGCCAGATAGATGACCTGACCTGCAGGGGCTCCTTGCACTGCTCTGCACCACAGGCAGCTTCTGCCGTTCACAGCTCTTAGACACAGGTGAGCCCGCGGCCGGAGGGTGACGCCAGCCCCTCCACTGTCTGTCAGTGTCTGTCGGGGCAGGGCCGCTCTCCTGGGCTGTGTGGTTTGCTGGTGCGGTGCTGGCCTGCCCAGAGGAGAAGATGCATTCCCGGCTCACAGACTACTGTCTGCTGACTGTGTCTCACTCCCATGGGTGCTGAGCCTGCACAGCTGGACTGCTGTTGTTTGGTTGCTAAGTCATGTCCGACTCTTTGTGAACCCCTGGAACTGTAACCTCCCAGGCTCCCCTGTCCGTGGGATTTCCCAGGCAAGAATACTGGAGTGGGTTGCCATGTCCTTCTCCAGGGGATCTTCCCAAGCCAGGGATCCAACCCGGGTCTCTTGTATCGGCAGGCAGATTCTTTACCACTGAGCCACCTGGGAAGCCCTGCACGGAGGGATGCTTTACTCAAATTCACACAAGGGTGCCCAGTAACTGGTGGAGGCCCTGACTGACTGGGTACTCTCCATGGTGGGCGGTCCAGTTGGGCAGAAGGGAGTGCCCTGCCACCCTTCATGTTTGGCTCCACACGTTGCCCGCCCTGTCCATGGCCCAGAGGCACCGGGGAGCCACCACAGAGCAGCGGAAAGCATTCCAGCATTTCCTCTTGAATAGACCAGCATAATAACATTACACCTTCCCCAGTCCTTCGTCTGCCATACTAAACTCCCCAAAGCACTGAAAACCCAAGGTGTGTTTTTTTTTATATATATAACTTAGTTGGCATAAGAATCTGGCCTGATCAAACATGAGACTACCTATAATTTTTCCCACTTAGGGCGAATAGTCATGGGCATTAATGAAGAAATAGCGATGTGTTTCATCATGGGGTGCTGCCCAGACCTCACTGCATTAAATGAGGTATTTATATTACCTTCCTAAAAATGCAATAACATATAAACTCTGAAACACAAGTGACCAAAGGTTCTAGGTAAGAAATTCCAGATCCATAATAACCAGCACTTGGTGTGGGCCTTTGAACAAGCTCCAGAGGGTGGTGAAGGGCAGGGAAGCCTGGCATGTTGCAGTCCATGGGGTCTCAAAGAGTCGAACAAGACTGAGCGACTGAACAACAAGTGTAGGCCTTGATACTGTGCAGAGAACTTCACTCATATAATCCTAACAACTCAACTTATTTCCATTTTCCAGATGAAGAAACTGAAGCCTGAGGAGCTCTGGAACATTCATATAGTTAACTGAGGGTGGTGCCAGGATTTGAATCTCGCTGTTAACCCTCCACCTTAAAGATGAGGAGATTGTGGTCCAGAAGGAAGAGGGATGGGCTTGAGGTCATCCAGGGAGTCCTGGGTGGAGCTGCCCCCCACCCCCCGCCAGCCGTGCCTGCTCCTGCCGATGGGGGACTGGCTGGTTGGGGGAGGTGAATCCCCCAGCAGTCGCTCAGGGGCTCACAGGCTGCTCAGGCTGGGTTTGCCCAGCCCATCCGGGAGAGTTTAAAATAGAAGATGTTCCCGTGGAAAGTTGGAAGATTCCACTGGATTGAAACCAGATGATGCTGTGCAAACAGACCCCATCAGCAGGCGCAGAGTCTGGGCCTGCGCTGAGCCCCATGCCTATTCCCAGCCCAGGGCAGGGAAATAAACTGCCCTGGGGCTTCAGAGAGGTCAGCGACACAGGACACCGGACAGGACGAGCTCTGGCTGATGGGCAGGAGACCCTCTTGCCAGCAGAGACGTGTCCCCAACAGTTTCACCTGCTCCATCTGTTTTCCAGTTTCTGAAGATGGACAGAGACTCTAACAAAGCATTTCCCCATTGCCACACGCTTCCAGTCATTTCTTTACTCCACCAACTTGTTCTTCTGCAAATCCAATCCTTTATTTGCACGCCCTCAGTCATGCCGCAAACATACGGGACTTCTCTGGTGTGACGGCTGCATGTGAAGCAGAGCGCACAGTGCTGCCCTTCAGAAAGGCCCAGACACCCCAAATAGTCATCTTAACAGGGCTGAGGGCTTGAGGCTGTGGGCACAGGGGCAACCCCAGGCTGCTCAGGGAGGGCTTCTCAGAGCAGGCGATGAACAGGAGCCGCGGAGCAGGAGAAGTCACGTCTTCCTGGAGCCAGGCTGTTCTAGGAAGACTCGTCTCCTGGCAGTGGCCACGTGCAAGAGGCCTGAGCAGTTTCTGCAACAATCTCTAGGTCATACTCCTCCTAGGAGCAGCAGACTGAGTTCTCGGACATAGAAATTTGAGCTGGAGATTGTCATTCAGCACACGGGTCACATCACGGGTCACCTCAGCTCAGTGATCTCTCCCGGAAGAACAGAGCTAGGAGCCAGACTACAGAGGTGATGAGGACAGGCCCTGACCCAAAGGAGACCGATGTGGAAGCTGCTCGGGTCACTTCCACGTGGCCCCCGCCAGGAGACAAGACGGACTTATGGGTAATAACATGATGCCTAGGGTTATTTCCAAATATTTTTTAAAAGTGGAGTGGGAAGTAGAGATTAGAAAATGTTGATGGGTATTGAAGCTGAATGGTGGGCTGATGGCGGGGGTAGAGGTGTGGGTCATGATACTTTTCCCTTCTTTTGAGTATGTTTGGACTTTTTCATGATTTTTAGTTAAGAGTAGAGAGAAAGTTTGTGAGTTTTTAGAGCACTGACCCCGTAGAGCAGCTGGAGCCAGGCAGACAAGACCTCAGTCATCCCACCTTGGAAGCAGATGGGATGGGGGACCCTTTGGAGTTAGAGGGTGACTACATAGGCCCAGAGGGGCCTCAGGCTCAAGTGATGGCACCCCAAGTTGCCAAGAGACATCACCCCCACTCTCTCTAATCCCTCATCCAACCAGGCAGTGGCCCTTCTTGAAAGTGAAAAAGTGTTATTAGTCGTGTCCAACTCTTTTGCAAACCCACGGACTATAGCCCCCCAGGCCCCTCTGTCCATGGAATTCTCCAGGCAAGAATACTGGAGTGAGTTGCTATTTTCTTCTCCAGGGTATCTTTCTGGCCCAGGGATTGAACCTGGGTCTCCTGCATTGCAGGCAGACTCTTTACCATCTGAGCCACCAGGGAAGTCCTTCTTACTCTACCTTCAAAACTGAAGCGGAGAGCAGTGCCTAGGAATGAGGTTCCCCTGGGCATCGTGCTCTTTGTGAGGAGAGGTCTAGCTGACAGCTTCCAGAGAAGTCGAGGGGCTGGTCCTTGGTGTCTGACCCTCACCATCCTGGCCACCTGCAGAGGTCACTGGCCACCGCGGCCACTACACACAAGGTGTCCTGAGAGCCTGTGGGGCCACATCTCTGTCCCTGTGTCACCAAGCTTGGCCTTTAAGTGGGCCTCACCCGGCTCACTCGGGACAGCTACCATGACCTGGGAGCCTTGCTCCTCCCGGGTTCCAGAGCCAGGGCCACAGCCGGGCAGCTGGATGGCAGGTTGGTGTGGAAGACTGCTGCCCGCCCCTCAGAGAGGCCCTCATTAATTACCATGGCAGCAAGGAGAGCGAGGAGCCTTCTAAGGACCGAAGGAGGCAAACCTGCTTCCCCTGGGGGCCCGGCTGCCAGGCCAAGTCTGGATAATTGGAAAAGCCTTCCTACTATGTCCGTCAATCTTTACCCAGATGCCTAATGAAGAGAACGGCTTTTCTGTGCTTCTCGGGCCCCCACACACAGCCTGGGCCGGCCCCACAGGGCCGTGCAGGCCCCACAACTTGACTTTCCCAGGCCCCTCCCACCCAGAGCAGGGCCCAGGAGGCAGCTTCTCAGTCACGAAGCAGCCTGTGAGGCCGGCTCTGAGCCTGGGCCTCCTGCCAGGAGCGTGAGCCAGGGGGAGCTGGGCTCAGACACCGGCCCAGTGCCTTCACTCAGGGCTTGATGCCCTTGGCCCTGCCCCATCCCTACCTCCCAGTCACCCTTGGGCCTGGCAGACCAGCCCAAGGTCCCGCCTGCTCTGGGGCCCCAGAGAGCAGCTCCTGTCGATGGAGGAACAGACGGTGGACTGACAGGAGAGGGTGGCCAGGGGCAGAGAGTGGAGAGGAGCTTCCCAGGACTATGGCTGTGGAATCGTCACCCCCTCCCACCCTCGGGTGCAGGAGAGACCTCCCCACCCCAACCAGGAGCTGCCAGCAGGGTGGACGGGCAGGCAGCTATGGCTGCCTAGGAGTGATTCGTAATGACCAGCAATGATCTGGGGGACAGACTCCAAGGAGCCTGGAGGCCCTGCCGCCAGCCCAGCCTGCCGCGTGGACTCGCCTGCTCCAGCTGAGCTCTGGGAGCCCAGGCCAAGGACAGAGGCGCCCCGCCTGGTTTCCTCCCAGGCTGTCCCGGAGACCACCCACATGGGCGCTATCTGCTCCCATCCTTGTCCAGATCTCCAGCTCAGCCCACAGACCCAGCAGTGTCTGAGTGGCTCAGGCTTTCTGCTCACTTGGGGACAGCTTAGTCCCAATAGCTGACCCAGAAAGACATCTGGGCCACAGGGAGTAAGGCGGGAGGTTGACACAGCTGAGGAGGGAGGCCCAGCCCTGGAGAAGCTGCCGCCCCCGAGGACACGGGCTTCTGCGGAGAGCTGAGGCTGCACCAGCGTGGGGCCTATCCCCTAGCATCTGCTTTGCCGGCTCAGCCCTCCGTCTCTCTCCCCAAGGCGCCCCCTTCCCATGCCCAGGTTCTGTGCTAGTGGGACGATGTGTACCATGAGCCTTGACTCCGGCTGCACCCCTCTTGAGAGTGCCCTTTGCCTCCCCTGTTCCCTTCTCAGGCCCCCGGCTCCCTTTCCTCCCTCCCTTGGCCCACTCAGTCCAGCCTTCTGGAATGGGGTTTCTGCTTCAGGTCAAAGTTATGAGAGCTCTGTGGTCAGAACCACAGCGCTATAGTCTTGACTGTCCCAGATGTGAATCTCAGCTCTGCCACTTCCTAGCTGGGTGACCTGGAACAAGAGACTGAAGCTCATTTTCCTCATCTATAAAATGGAAACAGTAGCCACTTTGCAGGGTTCTTAAAAAACGTTTATGCACTTATTTATCTTTGGCTGACTGGGTCTTCGCGGCTACGTGGCCTGTTTAGTTGCACAGAGCAGGGGCTGCTCTCGAGCGGCAGGCTTCTCACTGTGGTAGCTTCTCTTGTTGCGGAGCACAGGCTCTCAGGTGGGTGGGCTTCAGCAGTTACAGCACAAGAGCTCAGTAGTCGCAGTTCGCGGGCTCTAGAACACGGGCTCAGGAGCTGGTGGCTCACAGGCTTAGCTGTTGCCGCGGCGTGTAGGATCTTCCCGGATCAGGGATCAAACCTGTGTCTCCTGTGCTGGCAGGCGGATTCTTGACCACTGAGCTACCAGGGAAACCGCTGCAGGCTGTTTTCAAACAGTGGTTCAATGAGACGAGCGTGTGACATGCTGAGAGTGGGGCTAGGCCCCCAGTCACACAGTGATCGTGAACACAGTGGCGGTTCTGGCCCATACCCTGCCATGATGTCTGCACAGAGTGCAGGTTCCCCGAGGACGGGAACCGGGTCTTTTTGTCTCTGTGCCCTCTCCCCTCCCTTCGTTCCCTGCAGCACCCTGTGGTGTGAGCGGGACAGGCACAGGGTGGAGGCCCAGTGAGGATTTGGGTCAAGTGGAAGGAAATGGCCCCCTGGGAAGGCAGAAGGGCCATCATGCTCCCCAGCAGTGGACAGGCCTGAACTGAGCTGACTCTAGGTCGCTCTGGCCATCCCTGGCCCCAGCCTGAAGTCCAAGCTCTTTCTGAGGAGGCCCTCCTCGGCCAGGACCCCTCCCACCATGGGTACAGGTACCCCTGGAAAGGAACTGGTCTTGTCCCGTGAGTCCTGGAGACCTCTGCTTCTCTAGAAGGTACCATCGGGGCTCATTTCTATGCAGCAGACGTTCTTGAACACTGTGTGGCTGTGGCTCACTGGGGCCCTGGGCAAGTCTCAAACCTCGCTGAGCTTTAGGTCTGTCATCTGTCACTGAGCGCTCTATAAACTACCTACTTCAAAGGGCGGTTAGAACATCACTTGAGATAATAGAGCACAGAGCCTGGGAGAAGAGGGATGTTCAGCAGACGTAAGCCGCTCCTTCCCTGTCCCCCAGCCCTGGCATCCTCCAGACTTTGTGGGGCTGGCAGGGGGCAGGAAGGGGTTTGTGGCCTGGTTTGAGGAAGGGGAGGGGTCCTCTGTGGATCGTGGCGGTGGGCGGGGGGAGGGGAGGTTGTCCTTGTTCTGTCACCTGAGACCCTGGAGGTCCCAGCCCTTCCTGACCAGCCTCAGGGTCCCCAGCTCCTGCCCTGAGCCTGATTCCCACATGTAGAGAGCTCTGTCCAAGCCTGTACCAGCCCAGGTTCTTGGTGCTGGAAAACCCACTTTGGCCATCCCAGGTCAGCCTGGGGACGCCTGGCCTGGGGATGCCTTCAGCTGCCCTCTCTGAACCTTCAGAGGACTGTGCAGTCCCCATTTCCCAGGATCAGCGAGATTTTGAGCAGTAAAGTCTCTTCTGGTTTATCTGGAGGAAGGAAGATGACGTCATGAGGTAAACCGCACAGTCTCAAACCACGAGGCTGGGTGCCCCNCGGGGGGAGGGGGGGTGGTCCTTGTTCTGTCACCTGAGACCCTGGAGGTCCCAGCCCTTCCTGACCAGCCTCAGGGTCCCCAGCTCCTGCCCTGAGCCTGATTCCCACATGTAGAGAGCTCTGTCCAAGCCTGTACCAGCCCAGGTTCTTGGTGCTGGAAAACCCACTTTGGCCATCCCAGGTCAGCCTGGGGACGCCTGGCCTGGGGATGCCTTCAGCTGCCCTCTCTGAACCTTCAGAGGACTGTGCAGTCCCCATTTCCCAGGATCAGCGAGATTTTGAGCAGTAAAGTCTCTTCTGGTTTATCTGGAGGAAGGAAGATGACGTCATGAGGTAAACCGCACAGTCTCAAACCACGAGGCTGGGTGCCCCAGTGATGTTTGCTTTTTAGCAAAAGTTACTCATGTGCACAGAGGGACAGAGAGCTTGGGCCATTCTGGTCAGAGGAGAGCCGGGAAAACAGAGGGAGATTTCCAAACATGGAACCACAAGAAAGGAGAGGGCTCCCAGACAAGACGGACGTCAGAGGCCAGGCAGGGTGGCTTCCTGGGGTGCTGCGGGCAGGGGCGCCGGGGTGGGGTGTCTCCTTGGCACCTGAGGCACCAAGGATCATGTTTACTGTGGTGGGTATAAAGAGTAATAATGATAATAATATTGACAATAAGGGCCATTTATGTGGGTCCCTGACCCTGTTACCGCCTCAACAGCACCCCCTGAGATTGCACCCCATAAGGTCGACATGATCCCCACGCAGAGATGAGGGAGAGGGGCTGGTGGGCCTCTGCTGTGTGCCTCCAACCTTAAAACAAGCCTGTTTCCTTTCCAAGGCCTGGGTGGAAGGCTCCCAGGTCCAAGCCCCAACCCCCTCCCAGTCACTAGGTTACCCTTGGAGGCTCAGCTTCTTCATTTGTTCCATGTCCTGCTCATAAACTAAGAGGTTTCCTCACATGAACCCCACTCTACAGTCTCATTCCATTCCTTTCTCTATCCTTTGAGCAGCTTTCTCTGAAGAAATTGCTCTGAAGGGTAGGCCCGAGCACTGTCCTGAGGGGCTGGTGAGCAGGGATGGAGGGGGATACCCTCCGCGTAGGGGAAAATGTGGACAACTTGCTTGAGGATAGAAAGCTGTCTGGGGAGGCCAGAAGGGGCTTCCACACCCCCTCTCCAGGGCTGCATGAGTTGCAGAGCCAGTGCCTGAAGGGAATGTGTGGGGTCTGGCTGGGGCTGGGTGGGAGTGTAGGGGTGTGTGATGCCCTCAGGGGAAGGTGAGATCCTTGATCCTATGGTGTGCTCTGACCTGCCCCAGGTCCAGTCCCTCTACCTTGGGGAGGGGCCATTGCTCCAGCTTTGACCTACTCTGAGAGCTGCAGGGGCCGCTGTGTGGGGCGGGAGATGGGAGGGCTCAGTGCAGAGTTAGCCAAGGTGTCTTCAGTGGACTCACAGCTGTTTGGGTTGAGGCCCACCCTTTTCAGGTCTTTTCTTATAATGCAAATACACAAGGAGAGAGAGAGCACTTCATCAGCCTCGAAGGTCAGAGTGCGAACGATGTGGCGACATCCAACAGGAGCTCTCTTTTTATAGAGGAGGAAACAGAGCAGAGAGGGGACAGGATTTCTCCACAAACGCATGCTTAGCTATCAAGAGCCCAGGAGCCGAACACAGTCCCACCACCTAACCCCCTACTCGCCAAGGGACTTTCCCTCCGGGGCACAGATGTTACCATCCCAGTATAAAATACCCATCAGATTCTTTCCAAGGCACCCCCAGCTTTGCGCAGAGAGCAAGCTTGGGATTGAGGAGCCCTGGCATGCGGATGTGGAACTGGGGGAGGGTCCTGGGGGTCCAGGGCCCAGGGGAGGCTGCCAGAAACAGACTTAGACTCCCTTGCCCTTTTCCCAGGGCCAACTCAGCACCTTAAGTGTGAGGATTAGTCATAAGCAACTGCTTGACCTCAAAAGTCATGGTACACTGGGTTTGTGTCGCCGTGATGCTTCTGTGACTCACGGCCCGAGGTGACACGAGGGCCAGAGGGACGGGCCGAGATCCCGCTGGCCCAGCCAGGTGCTCTGGGGTCTCTCCTGCCTGCAGCCATCTCGCCTGGTAGGTGGGGCTTTAAGGAAAAAGAACCACCGGCAGCGGAAGGTGGGCCGAAGCGGAAGAAGAGGCAGGCACTGGGGCCCAGCCCTCCATCTGCGGGGCTCAGAGAGGGGCCTGTGGAGTTCTGTTCCCGTCCCCAGCATCAGTCTGCTTGTCTGTACAATGAGAGGGCGGATTAGATGGTCTCTGGGTTTCTTCCCAGCTCTGAGAACCCAGCAGTTCTTCGGCAGGAGAGCGTAGTTTGGTCTTGAGGCCTGGGCCCCGAGGCTATCAGAGCTTGGCGTCCTCCCGCCCTGCTCCCGTGCCATCCGGGTTCTACTGGGGCCAGGCCGCCAACCCCCGGAGCTCACCCCTGTGCTGGCTCCTCTGTGGGAAGAGCCTCGGTGCGTCTCAGCTTAAAGGCATCCCAGATTCCTGGATCCCACTGTCTCCTAGATGGGCAGAGTGAGGCCAAGAGAGGGTAAGGAGCTTATCCAAGGTCACCAGCGAGCCAGGAACCAGCTTCCCATAGCGCCAGCTGCCTTGTGTTTGCGCCTGAAGGAACCCTCTCGTGGGAGAGCTGGAAGCAGCCGGATTCCTCAGCAGTCCTCCCTGCAGCACCACCTCCACCAGCATTGCCAGCGTGGGCTCTGACCCTCCAGCACCATCACCCCCTGCCCCCATCCCGCTCCCCTTCCTCCACCTCCGTGCTTCCGCGCTCTTCTCACTCGTTCTCAGAGGCAGGATAGCGCCTGTAGGAAGGAAGATGCAGATCCGGCAACCTTGACCGGGATCAGCTTTCACTCTCACTGTGCTTTAGTCCCTTGACTGTGAAATGGGAATGCTAGAGATGTCTTCTCAGAGGGTTGTTGGGAAGCTTAAATAAGTCGATATCATAAGGTGCTTAGAACAGGGCCTGGCATTTATGCAGGGACTGCTACCATCCATTCATTCATTCACTCAGCCTGTCCTGACTGTTTCCAAATAGGTTAGAGATGACTCACAATGGAAAATACAGGCATAAGAGGCCTTTAATGTCTGGTTTCAAGGAATACAAGGCTGAGGTAGAAGAGGAAAGAATTGTCCCAGAACCGTGGGCTGAGTGGCTGTGGCCTCAGAACGCAGCTTCCACGCTGGCTTGTCCTAAAGGTGATGTTGTTGGTGCCAGGCTCTCTTTTTCTGATAAAAGGAAGCGCACCAGCTTTTCAGGAGAAGAGAAGATTTTTTCTGGTTCGACGTTTTAAGTGGCAATGTCTTGGGCAGAGATTCTCCCCGGCCTTCCCGTTCCACTTTTTGAATCCACCCCTGAGAAACTTGGGGCCCCTCTTCATGTCATTCCACTCCCCACCTGTGGAAGCTGGGGAACTGGGGGCCCAGGACCCCTGCCCTAAAGCGAAGCCCTCGGCCATCCAGGAGCAGAGCTAGCAGCTCTGAGAGAAGCCAAGTCAGCGAGACCCCAAGGGCCTTCCCTCTGAGGCAGAGTGGCCCCTCCCACAGGCCACTTTCCCAGCAGCCGGAGCAGCCAGTGCCCCAGGGAAGGGGGCCTGGGAACGGTCACCGAGAAATCCCAGAGCTGCCCACACACTTCCCCTTCTCTCAAATGCCAGGAGGCAAGGGGAAGGTGAGCGGGGCACTCCATACTGAGTCACTGGAAAGACTGGGGGACCCAGTGGGCAAGGGTCTCATGGCATCTCCTCCAGGACCCCTGACAGGGAGTGCAGTCCTGGGTGTGGCCCAAAACCACACGCACAGAGCTAGGTAGCACCAGGGGATGGAACCTCCCTCTCCCCTGCCGCCACATGTACACACACATGTTATGGGGACAACGGGAACTGCCCTCCAGTCCTGTGCAAAAGTCCTTTGCAAAAGACTTGTGGGGCCGCCAGCTGTCACCCTTGGCTATACCCTTGGTATCTCTTGGCTGGAGGAGGGCCCCCTTCCTAAGCCAGCCCCAGGGGTGTTTCCCCAGTCTTCCATCCTCAGCTGCGAGCCTCTCTGCAGTGGGAGGAATCCCCCTGCTTGCTGTCTTCTCAGAGAGCCCGCTGGAGCCCAGCACAAAATGTACCAGCTCCTGAGGGCCCAAGTGCAGCCGACCCCCATCCCAGTTCCCCTGAGCCAGCTGGAGGGAGCAGGGAAGGCAGCCCAGCAGCTGGCCTGGCAGCTTTCCCTCCTGAGGTGGCTGGGGAAATGCCTTTGGTACCAGGATGTAACAATCAGGATGTAATGATTCGCCCACGTCAAGGTCTGTCCACGCATCGATCCCAAGAACAGTTTGTCTGGAGGGGCTTTTGAAGGCCAACACCAGACATGAGTGTGAGGGAAGTCCCAGCTGGTCCTTGGTCCCCTCCTATAGTTTAGAGCTGGTATCGAGAGGCGGAGCTCAAGAGATCCCTGGTGGCTCCGTCGGTAAAGAATCCACCTGCTCAGAGACCCGGCTGGGCTCAGTCCCTGGGTTGGGAAGATCCCCTGGAGAAGGGAACNAGTCCCAGCTGGTCCTTGGTCCCCTCCTATAGTTTAGAGCTGGTATCGAGAGGCGGAGCTCAAGAGATCCCTGGTGGCTCCGTCGGTAAAGAATCCACCTGCTCAGAGACCCGGCTGGGCTCAGTCCCTGGGTTGGGAAGATCCCCTGGAGAAGGGAACGGCAGCCTCCACCCTCCACCCTCTTCCCTAGAAGCACCCAGCCAAAGGCCCTCGGGTCTGTCCCGACTCTAGGCCTCTCCTTCCCCTGGCTGGGCCTCCGCTCTCTCTCCTCAAGGCACAGCCCAAGCCCCATCTCCTCCAGGAGGCTTTGTCTGATGAAAGGACCCTATGAAATCTTGGCATTCACCTGTCGGGAAAGAGCCCAGTTTTGGAGTCAGAAAGGTCTGGGTTAACGTCTCAGCTCCGTCCTCCTTCACTGGTTGCAAGTTTCCGTCTCCTGCTCAGTAAGTGGGAACAAGCCCACCCTGGGAGTACAGAGGCTGAGAAGCATCTGTTATTTTGGCCTTCCCAGGGTCCATTCCTCTTTCTTTTGACATCATAGACTTGCACTTGGATGTGTGGTCCAGGTAGGGCCGACCTTACTTCCTGATTCCCATGTGAACACATGAGAATGAGGATAGTTCATTGCCCCGGCCACAGAGATAGGTTCCCAGGGATGGACATGCAACTCACACCAGGCCCATGGGAATCCTACTTGAAAATTTAGCTGGAGTTACTGAGACTCCATTTCCATCAACGTTCTAAAAAGATACGCTCAAGTCCTAGCCGCCTCTAAAGGTGATCCTGTTTGGACAGAGGGTCTTTGCAGATGAAAGCGAGTTAAGATAAAGCCACACTGGATGAGGCTAGACCCTAATCCAACAACTGGTATCTTAATTATTGTTGTTGTTATTTAGTTACTAAGTTGTGTCCAACTCTTTTGCGACCCCATAGACTGTAGCCCACCAGGTTCCTCTCTGTCCATGGGATTCTCCAGGCAAGAATACTGGAGTGGGTTGCCATTTCCTTCTCCAGGGGATCNTGTTGTTGTTATTTAGTTACTAAGTTGTGTCCAACTCTTTTGCGACCCCATAGACTGTAGCCCACCAGGTTCCTCTCTGTCCATGGGATTCTCCAGGCAAGAATACTGGAGTGGGTTGCCATTTCCTTCTCCAGGGGATCTTCCCAACCCAGGGATCGAACCTGTCTCCTGCATTGGCAAGTGGATTCTTTACCACTGAGCTCCCAGGGAACCCGCTATCTTTATAAGAAGAGGGAAATTTAGAAGTGGAGATACACAAGGAGAAGTCCCCATGATGAGACACAGCGACGAGAGTGCTGCAACTACAAGCCAAGAAGCACCGAGCGGTGCCGGGGGCCACCTGCGGCTGGGAGAGAGGCCTGGGCCAGGTTTCCTCTCAGCGCCTCCAGGAGGGACAGGCCTTGCCAGCACCGTGGCTTCAGACTTCTGGCCTCCACAACTGTGGGAGAATGCACTTCTGTGTGTTACGCCACCCAGGTTTGTGGTGATGTGTTTCAGCAGCCCAGAGGAGAGACGGAGCCTGAGACAGGGCCACGAACGCACACTCTTGGCGCCGGCACCACACTCGCATCCAACAGGGGCTGAAGCGAGAGCTTTACCGGACTTTTCAGTTGTCTGAGCCAATGCATTCNAGCCCAGAGGAGAGACGGAGCCTGAGACAGGGCCACGAACGCGCACTCTTGGCGCCGGCACCACACTCGCATCCAACAGGGGCTGAAGCGAGAGCTTTACCGGACTTTTCAGTTGTCTGAGCCAATGCATTCCCTGTTTTATGTAAAGCTGCTTCAGCTGAGTTTGTGTGTCTTTCAACTGAGAGAGGCCTGGCTAATACAGAGATGGTGGATGTAAAATGCACAGGACAGTGCCTGGCCCATAGGAAGCTCTGTGTGGTTACTGTTACTGCTGTTGTCATTTCTATTCCCGACTAGATGGAGCACTCTTTAGAGCAAGGGTCACATCTCTCCTCGGCGTCACTGGCCGGGTTCCCCGGAAGCAGGCTCTGACACAGTCAGCATGCAGGAAGTTTCTTAGGGAGGGGCCTTGGGATTAACCCCAAGGGGGCCAGGGGGCAAGCAAGCAGGACTGGGCAGAGGGAAGCCGAGCAGGGCTGCCCAGTGACAGCCTCAGCCAGCCCTGTGGGAGTCCTGGCACCAGAGCTGCTCTCCAGAGTCATTTCGAAGGGGTCCTTTGTACTCTCGAATGCATCGCAGCCCTAGGAAACGTCAGATCTTGGGAGAGGTGGACCCCTGGAGCTGAGGCCATGCCTAAAGGGCCAGATGGCTGGCCAGCCCCCTTGGGAACCTGAGCAACAAGTCCTCACCTTAGGGGACCCAGCCGGGCCATCATGATGCCCACCACACTCGGGGCATAACTCAGAGCCTGGCACCCAGTAACTAATCATTGCTGAAAACATTCCTTCATTCACTCAAACCCAAGGTTGACAGAGCAAAATCAGGTGTCCTGCTGGTCTGACAGGGAGACCTTGGCAGAGGGGTCCTGCTGGTGGTTGGGTCTGATGGAAGCACTGTGAGGGGTCCTGCTGGTGGCTGGGTCTGATGGAAGCACTGTGAGGGGTCCTGCTGGTGGCTGGGTCTGATGGAAGCACTGTGAGGAAGCTGGTGAGGATGTGGTCAGGGTGATGTGACCGTGATTGGTGGTAGGGCCTTGTCTGGCACAAAGTAGGTCAAACGAGTACTGAGGGATCAGGGTGCTGAGGCAACGTTTCCCGTGCTCAGAGCTTTAGGCTCCTGGGGCTGTAACACGCCGCTTCCTTTTCTGTGTTGATTTCTGTGTGTTAGGGTGGAGTCTGGAGGCCAGCTAAGTCTTCAGAGTTTTCTTTCTTGTGTCTCTCCTGCCTCCACAGGCAGCTCTTCTTATAGCTGGGGTGTTCCCCAATCTCAGCCCCCAAGGGTGGCCTCCTGCGCGGGCTCCACAGGCCCAGGGCCTTGAGATCCGTGCTGGCAGGGTCGGGCCCTCCTGAGAAGCCAGGTGCTCCTTATCAGATGAGAAACCAAGAGTCAGAGAGAGGAAGCTTGTTGTTCAAAGTGGCAGTCCGTGGCTGAGTCAGGAAGCAGGACCCACTTCTCCCTGCTCGGCCTTCCTCGTGCTCAGCGCAAACCACAGCCCTCGCCACAGCCTTCCATCTCAGGAGTGTCCAGCCCCTCTGCCTGCAGCTCCTCCTTGCAGAGGGCTGCCGCCTTGGCCTGCCGACTGGGGGCAGGGGCTGCCAGCTGCATGTGCCACGGGGGTTAGCCTGGGGCCTGGGCTGAGGATCAAGAGAGTGTCAGGACTCCCAGGGCTTCTCCAGGAAGCGGGGAGCAACAAAAAGGCCCTCCCGGCCACCTTGTCCTGCCCTGCTCCCTTCTCCTGTCACAGGTGAACGGAAAGTCTTGAGGTAAGATCTCCCTGAGGCCACACAGTAAGGGGTTGAACTCAGTGGTCGTCTTGTTTTCTCAATAGTTACTCACCTCCCCAGGCTTACACAGAGCCGTTAGCTCTGTGCTGTGGGCCAAGTCGCTTCACTTGTGTCTGACTCTTTGCGACTTTATGGACTGTAGCCCTCCATGTTCCTCTGTTCATGGGCTTCTCCAGGCAAGAATACTGGAGTGGGTTGCCATGCCCTCCTCCAGGGGATCTTCCCAACCCAGGGACTGAACCCGTGTCTCTTCCGTCTCCAGCACTGGCAGGCAAGTTCTTTACCACTAGCACCAGCTCATCTTATTTCCAAGTGGTCTTAACAGAGAACAATGCAATAATATGCCAACAAGAACAAACACCCCTGAAGGGTGGGTCACCAGCAGGGAAGGATGTTGGTGATGGGACAGGCATACCCCTTCACCTGTGGGCCCTCCCTGGCTTAAGCGACCTAGGCTGCTGTCTAAGAAATGTAGCTACACTAGATGAAGGGCATTTTGCTCTGTGAGCACCTGGCTGACTTGGATGTGCATAGAATGGTCTAGAAGGAGTCAGGCAGGAGGGGATGGGGAAGTTGGGCTGCCCAACAGAGGAGGAAAACCTGAGAGGGCACGTAGGGAGGGGAAGGTGGGGAGGGAACGGGGGGCAGACCTGGAGAAGCTGCCCCTGGGCCTCTGGGGCCCTGCGGGGAGAGGCAGATGGGCAGTCTTGTGCCTGAAGAGCATTTGAAGACCTGGAGGGTGCAGAGTGCATTTAGGAGCTCTCTGCCTCTCTGCTTCTCTGCCCTCCCAGTCCACTGCAAGTGAAGATCTCTGGCTCTGGGCGTGGGAGAGCTGGCTTTTGATGGAGAGGAAGGGACAGATTGCCTGGGCTGTCAGAGGGTGCCACACACAGAGAAACTCAGAGGCTGAGGGACCCTGAACCTAGGTGCCCCCAATCTCACCCCACTGGGTGATCTGCAGACACCCTGGGGAGGGCCCTGGACTCCTTAGAGCCTGGTGTGGGGTCTCTCGCTGATTCTTGAGACCTCCGGGGCCGAGGAGACCCTCGCTGACTCTTACAACTGCATTTTCTGATTTGTTCTTCATGCCTCTCTGTGGGTGGTAACGTTCTACCCATTTTCCAGCGGAGACACCTGGGGCCCTGGAAGGTTCAGTAACCCCCACCTGACCACACTCCTGGTAGATGGCTGAGCTCGCCCCACTTCAAACACTCACGCTCTGCACATGGAGGGGACTGAAGCTCAGGCCCTGGGCTCCATAGATTGAATCCAAATCCTGCTCTGACCTGACCAGCTTTGGTGCTTTAGGTAAACCAGACTCTGAGTTTCGGTTTCCTCATCTGTCAAGTGTGGCTCTGATTCAGGCACACGATAGATGCTAAATGAGTATTAATATCACCATCACTATTACTCAGCAGCCAGAGCCCAGGATGGAAGCCCTCCCCTGGGGATAAGCTCGTCCTGCTGAGGGGGTCCCATCCTCCCTGCCTCCTTTCTTCTTCCTCCCAGCTCTGCAAGAAGGACAAGCCTCCAAGTTCATCCTGGCGTTTCCGGCATGTCCTGTCCCTTGAGGAGTGAGGGTCCTACTCAGGGGAGAGGTGTCCCTAGCCACGACCCTGGGAAGGGCTGGTGACCACACAGGGTCTGGGAGGGGCCTTTGGGACGAGAAGCGTGGTTGGGAATGGGCAGGGTGGAGGTGTGTGGTGGCGGCCAGTCTCTTGGTTCCCAGCTTAAATGGAGAACTACAGAGAGCACCCACTGAACCCCTAGCCAAGGGCCCGTCCTTCCCTGCCTCTCCGTGCTTCCCTGCCACAGAGTTCCCTGTGTCTGAATTCCGTTCCTAGATCCTAGGCCTGACAGATTAGCACCTGTCTGGACTGGAAAGCCTGCTCTCAATACCCCCCACCGCTCTCTCCTCCATCTGCACTGCAGGAATCCAGGCCCTCTCTCTTCTCCTTTCTGCCTGGGGATCTGCTCAGCCTCTGGGCAGCCACCAAACCTGCAGTGCTAGGTGGTTCTGGGCTCAGAGCAGGGCAAGATTCAGTGGCCTGTGGTCGTAGCACTGGTGCCCTGTCCCAACTTCAGGAGGCATCATTACCCATTTTCCAGATGAGACCCAAGATTGCCCAGGTCCGCGGAACTTGCCATCAAGCTGCTGGGATTTGAGTCTAGGGACTGGTTGATGCTGACAGCTGCCATGAGGATCTGGAAATGAGAAAGGGAAATGGAGAATGGCTTAGGGGTGGGGAAAGATACCCAGTTCTGCCTATAAGTAGAAGATATCAATCACGTTTTGTGGGCACTATCTGCAAAAGCCTTTTAGCATCTACCTGAAGACGTTTAATTACTTAGTACAAACAATAATAAGAACAGTGGTTCTGTTGGGCTTTCTTTGTGCTAGGCAAGTCTATTAACTCATTGAACTGAATCGACCCTCACGTTGAGGTTAGAAAGGTCACCCCTCCCTTGGCAACAGTGCTGACCTCTGCCTGCTCTGATGCCTGGCCTCACAGAGCAGGCCGTCAGCTCCCCTCTCTCACCTCCGCACCTGAGCCCAGGAGAAGGCAGGACAGTACTCCTCCAGCATGGTGTGTGTTGAGCCATTTCTCTCTTTTTAGAAAGAAAAAAGAAGTCACCTTCCCCTTGGGGGTCTTCTCAGCAAACCAGGCCACCAGCCCCTCCGTGCTATTGCAATCTCACCAGCTTCCAGGTCATGACCCGACTGGCCTCGGCACTGACTCTGCCAGTTTCTTGGCCTCCACTTGGGGAGATTTCGACAGCCAAGTGGGCAGTCCATCTAGATCCTTGCCTCACAGTTTCTTGACCTTTCCAAACCCCATGACTTACAGCTTTTCTTCAGCAAGTCACCGCCTGGCCAAAATGGGAGGCTTGACCCCAGCGGTAAGGGCCCCACTCTTTAAATTCCGCTTTAGAACTCTCTGCAGCTTGCTGTGCGTCTCTCTCCCTGCCTTCCAGGGACCGCGCCCCCCCACCCCCCCCCCCCACACACACACACCCGCTTTTCTCTCACTTGCCCTCTGTCCTTTCCTCCCTACCTGCATCCTGGTTCCACCCCACCAGGACATCTAACCAAGACAAGAAAGGGAGCACCAGGCTCTTCTCACTTATGAATATTGGATACGTAATTCCTAAATATTAACACACTGAATCAAGTATTATATTCTAAAAAGCACATCCTGACTGAATAGACTTTATTCTAACCACAGAGAAAGAGATGTGGTTTTAATACTGCTAAATTTGATACTATAACTCATATTAATATATCAAAAGAGGAAAAGCAACATGGCCATTTAGATGAATGCCAAAAAATCTACTTAATAAAATTCAATACCCATACCTCCTTTAAAAAAAAAAAAAAAATCCTAATTGAAATAGGATACTTCTTTAATGTGGTCTTAAAATATCTATGTCAAAGCAATAGACAGAGCCACGTGTGATGCTAAAGCGTCAGGGATATCGCTTATTAAAGCAGGCATAAGAAGAGGGTGCCAGGATTTGCCCCCATTCTCTGACATTATTCTGGAATAGACAATCAATGCTATTGGTTAGAGGCAATTGCCTAGAGGCAGTGATACCCTGGTAGCAAGAAGCCATCAAGAGCCCACTTCTTAGTTTTAAAATATCATTCTCCATTAGAAGGAATCAGAGCTAATAGCTGATCCCAGGAAAAATACAAGATGAGTTTAAAATAACTTTTTTGCCAGAAACTAAAGAAACAGTCCAAAAATAATGGGGACATGTCAAAATGACATTGGTATTTCCCTGAAGGCTAAATTGTAAACGATCTGAGCATCAAAATAAACAGTGATGGTAACAGATTACAACCTTTGGATTAAAATAAGAATCTGTGAGTCTCTAATGATATAAATGAATAAATGGTGGAGAAAAAAAAAACCCCTTCCTTACAGTAGAATGCCAACTAATATGTGTAGAATGAGTGATGGACACAGATCTTCTCCATTTGGCAACCAGCAGCCCTGTGACTGAACAAGGCTGGAGTCATCAAAGGTGGGTGGAGATTTGAAGAGTATTAGGGTATTAGGGTAGTCTTGGAGTACCTCCCCACCACATATGTATCAAAGACAAAGATGATGCATTTACAATGGAGAAACCGGCAGGCACCAGCCTGACCTGTGATCAAGGTTAGCGTCACTGTTGGTGGGCCAGGTCAGTAACGTATGCCCAGATGTGGTGCCCTGAGATGAGCACATTATCATTTCTGTGGGATTCTTGCCAAGAATGCATGTCCTGAGAGTGGACATGAGGAAACCAGGACAGATCCACCCTGGGGGACATACTATAGCCTGAATGGCCAGTACTCTTTAAGACTATCAAGGCCATCGTAGATAGAAAGATCAGCTTGCTCCAGATTGAAGGAAACTAATGAGGCATGATAGCTAAATGCCAGTCAGACGTGGACCCTGGGCCAGAAAGGCAAATGAGGCATTGCTGAATCAGTTGGAGAAATCCATCCAAGTCCATGGGTTAAGGGATGGCATTAAACTAATTTTGATTTCCTAATTTGGAGGGGGGATTGATAGTAGCATGGAGTAGGAAATGGCAACCCACTCCAGTATTCTTGCCTGGAAAATTCCATGAACAGAGGAGCCTGGCAGGCTACAGTTCATGGGGTTGCAAAGAGTCAGACACAACTAAGCAACTGAGCACACACAAGATAGTAACAAGCAGAGGGTGTTTGGGGGAAGTACAAACGAGTATTTGGGGGTCATGGGGCATCCTGTCTGCAAGTTTTTATCAAATGGTTCCGGGGAAAAAAAGTTCATGGGGTTGCAAAGAGTCAGACACAACTAAGCAACTGAGCACACACAAGATAGTAACAAGCAGAGGGTGTTTGGGGGAAGTACAAACGAGTATTTGGGGGTCATGGGGCATCCTGTCTGCAAGTTTTTATCAAATGGTTCCGGGGAAAAAAAGGCAGATCTATATGCACGTCAGAAGAGAGAGAAAGAAACACAAATAGAGATTGCACAATTGTGGTCAGTCTTTATCAGAGGATCTGGGGAAAGGAGATATAGAAGTTCTTTGCATCGTTCTTGAAAAGTTTCTATAGGCTTGAAGCTATTTCAGGGGAGTATTATTTCCAGTGAATAAGCCTCACGCCGGTCATGGGGCAGACAGCTCTCACACGGCTCTGCGACAGGTGATGCCGCAAGTGTGTGGCACCTGATACTCGGGCACTTTTGTGTCCATTTAACTGCCCCTTTCATTCCTGACACAGAATCTCCAAACTTTCGCCAGTGATTCAAGCCCATATCTGTCTCTTTCTCCCTCCCATTTTGTCAAATGACTTATTTTTCAGAGAAACTATAGGACGTCATGAAGGGTGTCTATTAATTTCCCTAAACGTATCTCGGTATCTATCCTTTCCATTTATTCTCAACACACTGCAACATGGTTCATCTAACCTTGAGACGGGCTTCCCTGATAGCTCAGTTGATAAAGAATCTGCCTGCAGTGCAAAAGATCCCGGTTTGATTCCTGGTGGGGAAGATCCGCGGAGAAGAGATAGGCTACCCACTCCAGTGTTCTTGGGCTTCCTTTGTGACTCAGCTGGTAAAGAATCTGCCTGCAATGTGGGATCCCTGGGTTCGATCCCTGGATTGGGAAGACTCCCTGGAGAAGGGAGTTGCTGCCCACCCCAGGATTCTGGCCTGGAGAATTCCATGGACTACAGTCCATGGGGTCACAAAGAGTCAAATGTGACTGAGCGACTTTTAAATTTTATTTTATTATAACCTTGAGACAGAGTGTAAAAGCCCCCTCAGATCTGTGATTCATCAGCCACAGAAACCCCTCCCGGAGACCTCCACCCTCAGGCTCTGATCTGGATGGGTCGCCCTCCATGCCTGCAACACAGCTGTCCCCTGAGATGTCTCTCACCACTCATTCCTTTCCTGGGTTCCTAGCTCTTCCTCTTTTCACTTTGTTAGGAAAGCAACTCACATAACAGCTTCCAGTGAAAGAATTCACGGGAGGTAAACTTTTTTGAGATTTTCCATGTCTGAAGATTGCGCATAGCTAGTTTTTGTATATATTTTTCTACCCTCACAGTTAGTTTAACTGAGTATTCATTAAAGACTGTTTTCCTTCACAATTTAAAAAATACAGCTTCCTTGTCTTTTTTCCTTTCAAAATTGCTGTTAAGAAGTCTGATTTCATTCTGATTCCTAATCCTCTTCATGTGACCTGTTTTCTTTCCATCCTGGAAGGTTTTCGATTCTTTCATTTCTCTCCATTCTGATACTTGACAGTGATGGTCCTTGGTGTGGGTCTTTTCTCAGCTATTGTGTTAGGCCTTTGGTAGGTCCTTTCATATTGGCCACCTATGTCATTTCTTTGATTGTTTCTCCCCTCAAATTTCTCCATTATCTTTTTCTGAGATTATTTATAAGCAGACGGAACTCAGATCCATTCTCTAATTCTCCATCTTGTACTTTTCCCCTTTTCTAATATTTTGCCTTTTTACTCAGTTTTCTGGGAAAGTTTCTTGACTTTATCTTCTTACTTTTTCTATTAGATTTTTTTTAAAGGTTTTCTATTGCATTAATTTCAAAGCTTTTCATTAATTTTCCAGCATCACCTTTTATTTATTTATTTTTCAGTGTTGAAAGAAATTTAATTCTTTTTGTTCATTTCTTACCTCTTCTACAACATGGAAATGACTTCTTATGCTACCACTTAAGGTCTCAGTAAATGACATGAATATGTGTGAATACTTTTTTGAACATAGAGTTCTAAACAATACTTAAAGAGATAATTCATGCATGCAGTTCTTACAGATTTGATCACTGCTTCTGTTGCAGTCATCAAGTTTAATTCAGTTGCTCAGCGTCTCCAACTCTTTGTGACCCCATGGACTGCAGCACATGAGGCTTCCCTGTTCATCACCAACTCCCAGAGCCTGCTCAAACTCATGTCCATCAAGTCAGTGACCAGCATCACCTTTTAAACTGTCACCTTGCTCTTATTTCACGGATGCTTCTCCCATTTCTTTGCATTCTATAGGTTATTTTAAAGAGGCTTCTTCTGCTCCCTGACTGGTTAGTTGGAGGCAGAGGAGGCTCAGAATGCTGTGCTTGAGGCTTCCAGCCAGAGCCTCTATCCTGAGGCCTCTCACTCTGACAGTCACCTGAACCCCTTCTAATTCCTTACCTTCACAAAACCCACCCATCTTATGCCCATTTCCTTAGCAGCCTCTGCCACGTCTCAAGAAGACACCCAGGGAAAGAGTCTTACAACCCTGGGAGTAGGTGCCTCAGCCCTCCTTCCAGAGCTCTACTGGAATTGAAGGTTTCATAGGAATTTCTGGTGACAGAAGAGTCAGTGAAGGAACCCCTCTGAGTGAGAAGGACCTCCTGGTGCCCTCCCTATGGTGCCAGTAAGCTCCCTCTCTCCGTGAGGAAATGGTCTCAGGGGATGGTGGCGTGAAGAAACTGGCTTGAATCAGCTTAAGAGAACCAACTGTTAGGGTTTTGAGAGATGAGTGACCTGACTGATGTTACAGCAGTAGCTTGATGTCCGCTCTGGTATTTACACCACTGCAATTGGCGAGCGCTGCATGTCAATATTTTTTGCTTTTTTTGGCTTTGCTTTTTGAAAGGTTGTTATTAAACATTTAGAACACATCTCTGAATATCAGTCTCACTCACTCAGTGCTCTGGTTCCTAGGGAATGGAGCTGAGGAGCAAGACAGGACCAGGAGTTGTGCAGCCCCGATGGGGCTTCATGCTCTGAGGCTGGATTTGCTGTGGCATATCTCTTTAGCATGCCACCTTAAAGCACTGATTTTACTTCATATTCTTGGAATCATGGCTTGTTCTGCAAACTTGTGCAAACTACCAGCTCTGGGATACTTAAAAAAAAATTACCATATCCATATAGCAGGGCACCAGGGGCTCCTGATTGTTTCCAGGAAGCAAATGGGCTTCCCCCAGAAAAGGCAGATGGGTGTGGGGCTCTCTAGTCCAGTGAGTCCTCGATAGATGACAGCCCAGAACCACCTACCTCATCAGTCATAGAGCCTCATGCCTCTTCCCCTTCTTGAATGCCCTTGGAGAGATAGCTTGAAAGGTTGGACTTGCATTGGCTCACTGGAATTTGACATGATCCCACCCTCCAGGTGACAAGAGGAATCTGGGGAGCTTCTGAACCCAACACCCAAAGCAGTGAGCGGCCCTGGGTCTCGTCTCTGCTCTCCCGGTCCCATTGTGCCCTCTGCTTTCATGGTCCTCCTTCCAGTCTCCTCAGTGCCAGCTTCTGCCACCCAGCCAGACTGGAGATGGGCTGCCCTGAGGGAAGAATTACAGGAACAGGTGAGGAAGCACCTCACCTTCCCCTTGTGGGCCCTGGATGGCTGGTCCAAAGGAAGATGCTCAAGTGTACCCTGGGGGCTGAGGATATAAGAGCCAGGTCGGCAACAGATTCTAGGAACCCTGGGCCAGCTCCTCTCTTTTCTACCCTGCTCTGACTTCACTTCTCTCTGTGCCTTGGTTTTCCCAAATGTGAAATGGGACTAATCACCCTCAAAATATCCCTGCAAGGTACTAATTACCATTTGTAAGAGACTCTGAGATCTTTGGATGGACTATAACAGTACTAATAATGGATAATAATACTCTGCTCTTCTCTGGGGCCTTTCATCCATAGATCTCAAAGCCTTTTACAAACCTTAATTAATTCTCACTACATCCCAGTCCAGGAGGCTGATGGTCATTAGCCTGATTTTTACTGGTGGGGAAACTGAGAGAAGCCAGGAGGTTGGCTTGAGGCCACACAATAAGTCTGCAGCCCTGTGAGGGCTAGAACTCACAGCCTCTGGGCCCTGGGAGAGGATCACATGATGTAGGCTCCAGCCCAACCTGGCAGTAAGGCTGGTGGAGCAGCAACAGAGCCTCCTACCTGCCAGAGCCCTGGAGTGGCTGCCAAGGGGAGTCTGGACCACTGAACTCTCAGAGGACTTGGGAGAATAGGAGGAGGCCCCTAGGCATGGGTTTTGCTAGCTGGTCTAGAGATTTGGGGAGAGAAGTAACATTGATAGGGTGCCCCATGTGTGCCAAGCCCCTGTTTAAGGCACTTGTGTCATTTGGTTACATCCCACCCGTGATGGGCACAATGTTCCCATGGCATTCCCATATCACAGGTGAGAAAACTGGCTTGTTGAAGCCACCATTTATGCTCACCTATGTGGGACCAAACAGCGTGCTTGTGCCTTCGTTGTCACTCATATGGGCCACAAGTCATGCGGGTAGCATGAAGCATAATTAGGCATCATTTTAGAGGTGGGGAAACTGAGGTATCCAGAAGGAAAGTGACTCGTTCAAGGGTGTGACCTTGGACAAGTCCTGTTCTTCCACAACCTCTCCCTACCCCCCGAGTCCTCAGAGTCCCCCAGCCCTGACTCCCTCCCAACACTATGGGAGGGAGGCCATGTGAGATCATGGCAGGAAAGGCTTTGAAGTGCTCTGAGGCAGCACCCAGGTCCTCCCAGGGGCAGATGAAAAGCCTCCTCCCCTGGGTTCTTTGTCATCCCACAGGAAAGCTCTCAGAAGATGGAAGTGACACCGTCACTGGGCTGACCAGGGATCACCTGGGGACAGGGGCCCATGGGCTTCCCTTAAGACTTCTAGGGTGCATCCCCATTTGCTGCCTGGGGGATCCTCTGGGGAGGACCGGGCTTCCTGCGACAGAGGGCTGAGGGTGTCCCTCCCCTCCGGAGCAGGCTAGGGAGAGTCTCAGGCCAGGACATGTGACTGGACAGTTCCTGCCCCTCTTTGGGGCCCTGGTCTCCCAGGGAGTTAACCTAGAGGACCTCTGAAGTCCCTTCTGGCTCTGATGATCCCTGACACCCTAACTTGGATCCATGCTCCCCAGAATCCTGTTTGTTAATGATTGCCCCCACAGGAACCCAGAGAATTCGTTAGAGAGCAGATTCCTCCGATGCGACAGTGGTGGGAGCTTTAGGTCTGAGCAGGGTGTCTGGGGAAAGACTGAAGGCAGGAGAAGGGGACGACAGAGGATGAGACGGTTGGATGGCATCATGGACTCGATGCACATGAGTTTGAGCAAGCTTCGGCGGTTGGTGATGGACAGGGGAGCCTGGCGTGCTACAGTCCATGGGGTCCCAAAGAGTTGGACACAACTGAGCGACTGAACTGAGGGTGTCTGGAGAGCTGGCTCTGGCCCCCACAAACAAGCTGTGTGATTTGGACAAGGGTTCAGATCCTTGCCTCAGCTTCCCTGTTGGTAAAATCAGCAGTGGGGGATGCCTGAGGGGCCTTTGAAACTGGAGGAAAGAAATAGAAATGGCAAGATGAGTCTCTGTCTGGGGTGGGGGGTGGGGGGCAGGGCACACAGGGGACACAATGCTCACTGAGTAAAATGGGTTGGAGGAGGTTATGGGGTGGGAAGAGGGCTGTTGAGTGATATTTGGCAGCTGGAAGGGGGTGGAATGAGGCTCCAGCAGTGGTGTTGCCCACTGCCTGCTTAATCTTGATAGAAATTCTACCTAATATTTATTTATGCAGCCTTTCCTGGTGGCTCAGAGGTTAAAGCATCTGCCTGGAATGTGGGAGACCCGGGTTCAATCCCTGGGGTCGGGAAGATCCCCTGGAGAAGGAAATGGCAACCCACTCCAGTACTCTTGCCTGGAGAATCCNAATGTTTGCCTTCTGTTAATGAAAAGAAATAGATGTGATAATAAATAAGTGCCCAACCCAGTGCAGCAATCGATGTCCCTAACAATGAGGCTCTGTGTTTGCTCTCAGCTGTGGGTTATGTTCATTGGCCACAGTCACTGCTCAGGAGCCCCTGGGCACATCATGCCGGGTGGGGCCCCAGGTGTACTTCCCAAGGGAGGGAGCAAACCTTCCTGCCTTCAGCTACCAGAATTCATCCCACTATGTGAGTTTCCTACAGACCTACTTCTGGGCACCCCAGGCCAGAGTGAGGGGAAACAGGCCAGGTTCACAGAGGAAACAGAGCCCTACCCTTTGCATCAGAAAATGAGTCTGGTCCCAGCTCTGCCTCTGCTGCCCTGGGTGACCTGAGACCAGCCTAGTTCCCTCTTTGAGCCTCAGTTTCCTCATCTGTCAAATGGGGCAGGGGTAGAGTAGTGATACATGATCGCTCATGCTCCTTCTAGCTCTGACATTACAGGACCCTGAAGCCGTGACCTCTCCCAGAGCTGCTTTATGAATTAAGCATATGGGCCCCTAGCTGGTGCCCCTTGGGGCTCCAAGAACCCAAACTCTTCCCCTGCTAGGAGGCCGGATGTCCATTCCTGTCTCAGCTTCCCTCAGTCCTTTTCTTTCCCACTTTCTCTAGCTGCCATGGGTCTGGAACTCCCCAGTTTGCAAGGCATTTTTCAGAAATATTATCCCATTTGAGCTTCACCCCAACTTTGTGAGTTAGGCAGAGAAAGGGATGCGGGGCTTTCAGCACAACCAGGTGTCAGGCCCCTCCCTTGATGCTGCAAGGAATCTTCCCCATAGCTACAGAAATCCTTTTGGGAATAAGCAGAATATAACTAAATAGACGGTGGGTGGATATTTAAATGAATGCATATGTGCATGATCCTCACCACACCCTGAGGTCTTGGTGTTAAGATGGTCACCACATTACAAGGGAGGAAAGTGAGGCAGGTTCAGTAACTGTCCTGGGTCCCTTGGCTCTTGGGCAGCAGAGCGAGGATTGGAACCCAGACCTCTCTGATCTAAGCCCACAGCCTTTTCTGAGCACTTACCTGTGCACAAATTATCCTTCTCCACCCCACTTTGCAAATGAGTGAATTTGGTGTCTAAAGATGATGTGCTGTCTCTTATACACATCTACCCCCCCACCCCCAGACAGGTCATCTGATCAGTTAGTGGAGATGCTGTAGGTTCTTTGATTTAAAGGACTCTCTGCGGGAGACACCAAAGTGGGGGTCTTTGCCGGGGCTGAAGGGAGCACCAGCCAGGGTTCAGCCACTAAGCGGCCCCCATTGGCTTTTCCGAACTCGGGCCTTATGCCCTGGTGGCTTCCCCTTCCCAGGGCAGATGGGGAAATCCTGGCACAGGCTTTCTGTCACTGAGTCACAGGTGTCCTGGAGGTATGATGACCGCTGGGCAGAGGGTCAGGAGAGGCCCCAAGCTTCATTCAAGGAAGCCTCTCTCACCCATCTGTGCTTATCTCCCCTTGACAGCATCTCTTTATCCTGTGGCTTATCCTTATCCTGTGGCTCCTGTGACAAATTACCACAGACAAGCTGGCCTAAAATGACAGAAATGTACTCTCCCGCAGTTCTGGAGGCCTGACGTCTAAACTCAAGGTGTGGCCAGGGCCTCTTTCAGCCCCTGGTGGCTGCGGTGTTTTGTAGCCTCAGTGCCTCTGTCTCCATGGTCTCCACATGGGCACCTGACTAGGTGTGCCATCTCCCCCGGCTTCACTTGTCACTGGATTTAGGGGCCATCCAGGTAATCCAGGATGACCTCCTCTGTTGAAATCCTTAATTTCATGACCTGCATAAACCCTTTTTTCCAAATAACACATTGCTTGGTTCTGGGGATTGGAACATGGACTTATCTTCGGGAGCCATCTGTTGCCACACCCGGCGGTCAGTCAGCGTGAGTGGACCCTCCAACAATGAGAAGCTTGCTGCCTCGTGGGTTGGCCCAGTTCATGTCTGCTGCTGCTGCCGCCAAGACGCTTCAGTCGTGTCCGACCCTGTGCGGCCCCGTAGGTGGCAGCCCGCCAGGCTCCCCCATCCCTGGGATTCTCCAGGCAAGAACACTGCAGTGGGTTGCCATTTCCTTCTCCAATGCAGGAAAGTGAAAAGTGAAAGTGAAGTCGCTCAGTCGAGCCCGACTCTTCGCGACCCCCTGGACTGCAGCCCACCAGGCTCCTCTGTCCACGGGATTTTCAAGGCAAGAGTACTGGAGTGGGTTGCCATAGTTCATGTCTAGACAGGTCTAATTATTTTAAAGTTCTTCCTTGGGTGGAGCTGAAATTCCACTTAACAAGAATCTCTACCCACTGGCCCTGGTTCTGTCCTTCAGAGCATATATAATATACCTAAATAAATAAACTCTATTCCCACTGCCCCATGACCTCGATTACAATGCAAAAACAAAATTCAAAAAAGATGACCCAGCTTAATCATGGAGTCAGAGACAGTACACAGACCCGGAGGTCAAGAGACCTTGACTCATTGAAGGTTCTCTCCCTAGAATCTTGTGCCTCAGTTTCCTCACCTAATGCCAAAGGGCTGGTTGAATCACTCTTCCCAAGGGATGCTTTTGGAAAATGTATCCTGTATATTTATAATTTGTACTGGCCTACAAAAGCCTCTGAGAAGCCCTGACTAGAGAAGCCCACTGAATTCAGTCATTTCCAAACTTATTTGAAAATGGAGTCATTTTATTGACTACCATCTTTTTTCATCACCCTGCAGAACTTCTGTGCTGCTTTGGAAGAAGAGCCAGTTCTGTGATGCCTGGTCTGTTAAGGTCAAACTAATAGCTGAGTTCAAGTTCACTGTCAAGATCCCATCCCTAGCTTGTTGACAGGCATTTTGCTAAAGGTGACACACCGTCCATTACAAGTTGAGAGTCAAGGATCTGGAAAATGAGAAGCCCCTCCCCTAAGCCACAGCCAGCCTGGGTGAGGTTGTGGGTGGGGATCTCCTCCCAGGGGACCTGGGCCTACGGGTGGTGCCCTGTGGGAGGAAGCCAGGAAGGAAGGAGCATTTCTGCTGTCCCGCCCTCACAGGACCTCCTCTTCACATCCCCGGCTTCTCTTCTGCCTCAGACTCCACCTACTCAATCCTCCTTCATTAGGTAAAGATACCTCCAAGCCTGGGGGCTTTCCAGGTGGTGCTAGTGGTTAAAAAAAACTTGCTTGCCAATGCAGGAGACCTAAGAGATATGGCTTCAATCTCTGGGTCAGAAAGATGCCCTGGAGGAGGGCATGGCAACCCACGCCAGTATTCTTGCCTGGAGAATCCTATGAACTGAGGAGTATGGCGGGCTACTGTTCACAACGTTGCAAACAGTCAGACATAACTGAAGCGACTTAGCACGTACCTCTGAACCTGGCTCTTCCCAAGCTTTCTGCTGAGGGTCCCAGTGAAATCCCTTTTACATTTGCTGGGGGGAAGGGGGTGGGCAGGAATATCCCAGAGAAGGTGGATCTTCTGAAATAAGAGCAAGAAGAAACCTAGACCTCCCAAGGGAAAGGCAGGGCTGGTGGGGAAGAGAAGGGCCTGCAGGTGTGTCCCAAGGAGAAAGGGGAGGAACCTGAGGGTGGGCGTGTGGGGCTCCTACCCTGGGTGCAAGAGAAGGATGGAAACATCGAAACGACAGCTAAACTGAAGATGACGATTGACTGAGAAGGCTATCAGGGTTATTTCTCTGGCCCCAAGTGAGATTACATTCAGGCTATTATCCTCCCCCAGTAGGGGCAGCCCAGCTCAGATCCACCTCGTATTGCATGGTGTCCCTGTGGCCTGACGGTTTCATCTGCAGATTCAAGTTCACCGTGCTCTCAGACACAGCTCAGGGTTACTTACTGAGCACCAATATATCAGGGACTATGCTAGCTGCTTTTACGTGTATACTATTTCATTCTTGCAACCCCTAATGTTTTACAGATGAGCACACCAAGACAGGTTTAGTATCTTGCCAGAAATTGAGAGGAGAAGCAAGGAATAAGACCAGCTCTGGCTCCCAATCCATCCCACAGCTTTCTATGGTACTGAGTGGTGCACCCTTGGACGCCGATGGTGTGGGCATTTCTCCCATAGGTCTAGCCCGAGTCTCTCCTGCTCTTGTCTGAATTGGATCAGATGGAAGGACCATCTCAGTAGGTTGGTTCTGCTCCCAACCCAGCCTCAAGAGACATCACCCATCCCTTGGTACAGGTGGTAGCCTTCCAGTTACTGGGGTGGGGAATGTTTGCCTTCTGTTAATGAAAAGAAATAGATGTGATAATAAATAAGTGCCCAACCCAGTGCAGCAATCGATGTCCCTAACAATGAGGCTCTGTGTTTGCTCTCAGCTGTGGGTTATGTTCATTGGCCACAGTCACTGCTCAGGAGCCCCTGGGCACATCATGCCGGGTGGGGCCCCAGGTGTACTTCCCAAGGGAGGGAGCAAACCTTCCTGCCTTCAGCTACCAGAATTCATCCCACTATGTGAGTTTCCTACAGACCTACTTCTGGGCACCCCAGGCCAGAGTGAGGGGAAACAGGCCAGGTTCACAGAGGAAACAGAGCCCTACCCTTTGCATCAGAAAATGAGTCTGGTCCCAGCTCTGCCTCTGCTGCCCTGGGTGACCTGAGACCAGCCTAGTTCCCTCTTTGAGCCTCAGTTTCCTCATCTGTCAAATGGGGCAGGGGTAGAGTAGTGATACATGATCGCTCATGCTCCTTCTAGCTCTGACATTACAGGACCCTGAAGCCGTGACCTCTCCCAGAGCTGCTTTATGAATTAAGCATATGGGCCCCTAGCTGGTGCCCCTTGGGGCTCCAAGAACCCAAACTCTTCCCCTGCTAGGAGGCCGGATGTCCATTCCTGTCTCAGCTTCCCTCAGTCCTTTTCTTTCCCACTTTCTCTAGCTGCCATGGGTCTGGAACTCCCCAGTTTGCAAGGCATTTTTCAGAAATATTATCCCATTTGAGCTTCACCCCAACTTTGTGAGTTAGGCAGAGAAAGGGATGCGGGGCTTTCAGCACAACCAGGTGTCAGGCCCCTCCCTTGATGCTGCAAGGAATCTTCCCCATAGCTACAGAAATCCTTTTGGGAATAAGCAGAATATAACTAAATAGACGGTGGGTGGATATTTAAATGAATGCATATGTGCATGATCCTCACCACACCCTGAGGTCTTGGTGTTAAGATGGTCACCACATTACAAGGGAGGAAAGTGAGGCAGGTTCAGTAACTGTCCTGGGTCCCTTGGCTCTTGGGCAGCAGAGCGAGGATTGGAACCCAGACCTCTCTGATCTAAGCCCACAGCCTTTTCTGAGCACTTACCTGTGCACAAATTATCCTTCTCCACCCCACTTTGCAAATGAGTGAATTTGGTGTCTAAAGATGATGTGATTTTGTCAAGGGTTTGCAGCTCTGAGTAGCAGAACCAGGATGCATGCCTTGTCTTTTGCCTACAAACCTAGGGTTGTTTCTGGAAACATCTCAGTTGCCTCCAAAGAAAAATCAGTGGTGTCCCTTCCTCCCTCCCTTTCTGCCTCCCTTCCTTCCAGAAACATATTTTATCTCTCAAGTGCTTCCTTGTCCAAGGCAGGGAATCACGTGCTGTGCTCACTGTGCAGATAACAGGGCCACCAGCCCTTGGGCTCGGTGTGTCTTCAGGGGTGTGGGTCCCCATGGCAGCCCATGTGCCCCGTGGCCCACATCAGCTGATCCACAGGGGTGCCGGGTGGGGTGTGCTGACCCCTGGGTGCACTCAGCAGGGGTCGCGCCTGCACCCTATGTGTCATTCTTGGGGTGCCCGTGAAACTGTACATGGCTGCCCCCCTCAGGTGAGCATGCCCTGGATGGCTGGAGTGCTGGGGACTGCGGGGGATGGGCGAGGAGCACTGGACACGACCCTTGCCCTCTTGGTCCCCCCACCTCTCTCCTTCGGTCTCTACTCCAGGGTCTTCTCGCTCCTTCCCACCCTCTACCGCGGTGACTTGCTTAACGCTAGATTTTTGTCTTCTGGCTGCAGCCCATGATGTGTGTCTCTGAGTAATGCAAACACAAACAGAACACTTCTCCCTGAGGGGAGCATTCAAACTTGCTTGGAAAACTCAGGCTTAAGGCCACAGCTCTCATCCTGTCTTCTAAGAAATTATCAGTGGAGGAGTGGTGTGTGCTTCAGGCTGCTCTCCCTCTCACGGGTGTATCACAGTTCTGGTCTCTGTCCCACGTATATGCACGTGTGTGCACACACATGTATGTGGGGGTGGCATTTTGGGGTAAATTCACTGACGTACGAAACATACATCCGGAGGGAGGGGACGTATGTATGCTGTGGCTGGCTGATGTCGATGTGGAGCAGAGGTCAGTGCGGTACTGCAGAGCAACTGCCCTCCAATAATTGTCTTTTGTTCTACACTGCTCCATATTGTACAGTTATAATCTGTGATAATTATTAGTTACTCACGAAGAGTTAACGTTTTGTGAGTATTGCTCGGTTGTCATCACTAATAGAATGATACTCAGAAAACAAAAACATCCAGTCAAGTACCCAAGTTGTGTGCAAATTCACTGAGTTTTTACAAAGTGAACACACAACACACATGTAAGCCTAGCCTAACCAACAAACAGGACTCAGCCCTCACGCCCCTACAGTTCACCTGACCTGCAATGACTTCTAGATTCGTTTTGTCTTTAAAAATTATACAATAGAACAACACAATCAGTATCACTTTCTATCTGGTATCTTTTGTTCAACATTATATTTGCTAATTTTGTGTATGTGTCTAGTATACATAGACACACATCTACATACACTTGTGTTTATCCACACATACACATGTATGTGTATGGGGGAAAAACACATCTTTTCTGCCTCTTTTCTTGCTTAAATATTCTGAATCAAGATGCATACGTCATTTAATCCCTATGTTCTTCAGCATGCATCTAGAAAATATGGCTATTATCTTATATGAATGAATACCATTATCCCATCTAACAACAACAAAAAATTTCTGACCCCATCCATACTAAAATTTCCCAAACTGTGTGTTTACAAAAGAAAGTCACAGATACAGATATATCTCTGACCCCATCACTGTGCCTGCTTCCTTTCCTCCCTCTTCAAGTTGCAAAATATTAGCACTGCCTTTGAAATGAAATCCAAATCCCTCCAGTATCAGCCAGATTTCCAAATCTGGCTCAGTATTCACAGAATGGTGAGGGTCAGCCAATTCAGACTCCCTTCTGCTTTCTGAATCCCCTTATAACATGCACCAGAGCCTGGCCTCTTTTTGAACATCTTCCCCAAACTTCCCATGATATTGACTGGCAGGGCTGCCTTCCTTAGGCTAAGGTTAACTCGGCCTCTCCTAATACCAGCATCCACCCTTTGCCCTAGCCTCATCCCTTAGAGCCATACCAAATAGACCTAGCTTTTTTTCCACAGGGAATGTCTTCAGATATTTGGAAATAGCTCAAAACCATTCTCTCTTCACCGCCACCCACCCCCCATACTATAAATTTTAGAACATTCCCCTGGTCTCAGTCAACCCCGTCACTTGATTCTCGCCCCTGCATACACATACTTGCCTGAACCTGGGCTCTTCCTAAAGCTGTCTACTCTGCACCCTCCCCGACCTTCACCTGTAAGCATCTCATCTGACTCCTGAGGCCAGTGTCAGAGCCACTGCCTTCACAAAGCCTTTTCTCAGGTGTTCTGCCTGCTATGTTCTCACCCTCTGCATCAGCCAGAGAATCCTGGTGGCTGCCTTGTGGTGTTTACTGTGATCTAACTTGTTTCCAAGTTCTTTGAGAATCTTTCTCATGCCTCACCAGATTCCAGATACTTTGAAGACAGCCACTTCCTTACCTGACATTGCTTATTTCTGAAATGTCTAGAAAATAGTAAGTGCTAACAGTAGGTGCTCTTTAGGTGCTCCCTGGTGGACGCTTCTACTTGAAACTGACAAATTTGTTGTTGTTCAGTTGCTAAGTCATGTCTGACTCTTTGCAAACCTGTGGACTGCAGCACCCCAGGATTCCTTGTCCTTCACTATCTCAAACTCATGTTCGTTGAGTCGGTGATGCCATTTAACCATCTCATCCTCTGTCATCCCCTTCTCCTCCTGTCTTCAATCTTTCCCAGCATCAGAGTCTTTTCTAATGAGTCAGTTCTTTGCATCAGGTGGCCAAAGTATTGGAGCTCCAGCTTCAGCATCAGTCCTTCAAATGAATATTCAGGATTGATTTCCTTTATGATTGACTGGTATGATCTCCTAACTGTCTAGTCAGTCAGTCAGTTCATTCGCTCAGTCGTATCTGACTCTTTGCGACCCCTTGAATCACAGCACACCAGGCCTCCCTGTCCATCAGTAACTCCCAGAGTTTACTCAAACTCATGTCCATTGAGTCGGTGATGCCATCCAGCTGTCTCATCCTCTGTCGTCCCCTTCTCCTCCTGCCCCCAATCCCTCCCAGCATCAGGGTCTTTTCCAATGAATCAACTCTNCTCCTTTTCCTATTTGGAACCAGTCTGTTGTTCCATGTCCAGTTCTAACTTGGACCTGCATACAGGTTTCTGAAGAGGCAGGTCAGGTGGTCTGGTATTCCCATCTCTTTCAGAATTTTCCACAGTGTATTGTGATCCACACAGTCAAAGGCTTTGGCATAGTCAATAAAGCAGAAATAGATGTTTTTCTGGAACTCTCTTGCTTTTTCCATGATCCAGCAGATGTTGGCAATTTGATCTCTGGTTCCTCTGCCTTTTCTAAAACCAGCTTGAACATCTGGAATTTCACGGTTCACGTATTGCTGAAGCCTGGCTTGGAGAATTTTGAGCATGACTTTACTAGCGTGTGAGGTGAGTGCAATTGTGTAGTAAAGGACTCTCAGAAGTCTTTTTCAGCACCACAGAAATTGACAGATACTCAACTCGAATTGGCTCCAATGGAAAAGGGAATCTCTTTTAAAATGGAAAGTCTAGGAGCAACCGTTCTAGGTTTGCCAGTGTCCAGAAGGTGCAACAGAGTCATCAGAAGCCTGTTGTTCTCTGTTGAAACGAGAGGTCATCTTTCCCAAAGGTTTCAGCCAAAGCCTCAGGTCTGCCTCTTAGAAGCCAGTCTTGTGTCGTGAACACAGCCCTGAACTGTCGGTGCCTGTGGCCAGGGAAACGGGTGTTCTGATTGGTTAGAACTGCATCATGTGGCCTTGTATCCATCCCTGGGGCCCAAGGGTCAGGGTCAGTGGGGAAGTGTAGGCTCTCCCAAAGGAAAATCAGGGTGCTCCTACTAGAAAGGGAAGTGGGCACTAGGCTGCTGCCCGCCAGAGATTCATCAGCACTGGAAGGAGACCTGAGACAAGCAATGAGGTCCCCTGCTCTTGGTTGTTCTATGAGCTCCTTTTGCATCCCCTGTGGGCCCCGTGTGTGGAGGAGAAAAGCAAAGGCCAGGTACATGGGAGTCTGAAGACCTGGGTACACTGTGCTCTGCCTGCAAGATAGGTATGACTCTGAGCCCGTGGCTTACCTTTCCTGAACCTCAGTTTCTCTGTTTGGAAAATAGGCCAATAACACAGGTCCTAGCTACTGCATACCCAAGTATGCAGAGATGGTTTGTCATGATTCCATGCCAAGCTAGGGGGAGATTCACTAATCCCTCCCATACCAAGAGTCTGGGGCCTAAATCAGTTCAGTTCAGTCACTCAGTCATGTTCAACTCTTTGCGACCCCATGGCCTGCAGCACGCCAGGCTTCCCTGTCCATCACCAACTCTCGGAGCTTACTCAAACTCATGTCCATAGAGTCGGTCATGCCATCCAACCATCTCATCCTCTATCGTCCCCTTCTCCTCCTGCCTTCAGTCTTTCTCAGCATCAGGGTCTTTTCCAATATGTCAGCTCTTTGTATCAGGTGGCCAAAGTTTTGGAGTTTCAACTTCAACATCAGTCCTTCCAATGAATATTCAGGACTGATTTCCTTTAGGATGGACTAATTGGATCTCCTTGCTGTCCAAAGGACTCTCAAGAGTCTTCTCTAACACCACAGTTCAAAAGCATCAATTCTGTGGCACTCAGCTTTCTTTATAGTCCAACTCTCACATCCAAACATGACCAGTGGAAAAACCATAGCTATGACTAGATGGGCCTGAATGCTTGTGTTCAAATCCCAGCTTTGTTTCTCTTTTGCTCTGGAATCTTGAGAGAGTTTACCTCTCTTGACTTCAGTTTTCCTCATCTGTTGAATGGGGATAATTGTAACTAACTCATAGAGTTGTTATGAATATTAACTCAGTTAATATATATGACAATTAAAACACTGTCTGGTACGGGGAAGCCCTATAAAAGGTTTTTATAGGTGTCACTATTGTTGTTGCTTCCTGCCCAAACTATTGTGCGTGTTACTCTCTATTTTTCTCAGCTAGATTGTGAGCTGCCTGAGGGCAGGGTCCATCCAGGCTCCAGACTTCTCCCCCTCCCCCTTCCTCAGAAAGTGCTCAGCAAATCCTGGGGTCAGGCTGATGGACAGCTTCGAGAGCCCGGTAGGTCTTGGACTCTGACCACGTTAGAAGTGGAGGGAGGCTACCTGGAGTAGGCTGGGTTGGAGCAGCAGGGGGAAAGCTCATGCCGGAGTCTGGGTTTCTGTAGTCCTCAGGAGAGAGAGGATAGATGTTTCTGTGTGAGACTTGAAGATGCCTGGCAGGAGACTCGTCCTGGATGGAGACGTGGTGGGGAAGGTGTCTCCCCTCTAGGGCTCCTCTGTATCCCTTGCCCTATGACAGGGCTTGCATTCAGTTCAGCCTCTCGGTGGCAGATGAGGAAGCAGAGGCCTGGAGATGTCAAGGGACTCAATCCAGGTCACACAGCCAGCCACAGCAGGGCCAGACTTGAACCTCTGTTTCTCAACTCAAAGCCCAATCTGAGCTCCTCTTCTTGTGCAGATCTTGGATCCAGAAGAGGAAGCGAAGGAAACTGTCCTGTTCTTCCTCTCCAGACCCAACAAACATTCCTACCAGGGGTCACTTCTGTTCTGACTCATAAAGATATTTCTGAATAATAGCACTGGTCACCTTATCTCTGGAATGTATCCTGCTTAAACACACACACACGCACACACACACAACTGGGGAAGTACCTTCTTCCTGCCTGAGTCTTCTAAGGCAGTCACTACTCAGAGTCGCTCAGGGGCCACGAGCTGAGCTGGGACCAGAAAGGCCTCATTTGCATATGGTTTCTGAGAAGTCTTGCACAAACTTCAGCATAACGCTAAATGTGGTCTAAATCAATCAAAAGGATTTGCTGTTGTTTGTTTGTGTTCTTTAAATTGGAGGTAACGTATAGTAGAGGGCCCTAAGCTGAGGGCAGAGCTGGATGAGTTTGTCACATCCATGCAGATATAACCACCACCCAGATGCAGAATATTGTTTTAATATTAATATTAGGATGGCCTCTAGAGCAATAGTTTTTGGACTACCTTACTTTCACATCTCCTCCTTGGTGTGCATCCCATACGTGAAATGGAACTCATTGTGGGTAAGGGCACGGGTCACGTCTCAGAATACTTCAGCTGGGTGGGCCCCTCTTGGAATGTAAAGGAGGTTGTGTAAGGCCACAGGGAGGAGTCAAACATTGCTTATTCACCCAGCTCTTTCTTCCAGATGCTGATCTCTTTTGATCCATGGTTCCCAGCCTTTCTTTCTGCCCCCACACCTGAGGGATACAACACATTCCCTTGGGATTAGTGGCTGAGTGTATCCCTGAGGTTTAAAAGGAGGGGAGGTGCAGCTTGAAAAGATGTGTGGGTTATTCTGATGTTTACCCTGACTCGGGATGAGATCTGAGAGTCACTGATGGACCGTGTTTCCCCCATCCTGAAATGCCACCCATGAGAAGATACATCTGGGTTTAACAGCATCTGTGCTGGTTTTTCATTTGCTGAACTTGTCTTCCCCACCCCCACCAGATCCACTGCTCACCCTTCCTTGCCCTTCTCTGTACCCTAGGAGGCTGACAGGGGTGGAAGAGATGGGCTTGGGATCTTGTCGCCATCCTCTTCAGGGCTCTCTCTAGCAGGGGCTGCTTCTCTTTATCCTCATGGATGGCCTTCTTCCATGGTCCCAGTGTGCACAAGGCTCTTAATAACTCTATTTTCTTCCCTGGGGGTGGTCAGCAGTTTCCACCACCTGTGACTAGGCCCCTTGTCACTCTCTTTGCCCTGCTCACACCTCTTTATGGAAATGTTCTATTAAAGCCTCTTCCTTTGAACCATCTGGGCTGAAGTCTGTTTCCTGATGGACTCCTGACTGACCCGGAGATCTTGGTACAAACAGAAATGCTTCCAGGTTAGTCACTGATTATAACTTGCACCTGACTTTCAGAAATGTTCAAAATGTATGGTTTACAATAGAGAAATGATGGCAGATTCACTCAGGCTTGGTGGATAGAGGACCATTTATCATTAAGCCATGGGCTTTGCTTCTGACCTGGCAAGGCTGGGAGAACAGGTAACAGGCTTTAATGAAAAGCTGGGTGAGAAGGGTTTGTGTTCCAACTCTGGTTGGGAAATCTTGAGCAGGCTGCCTTGCCACCCTGTTCATCAGCCTCCTCTTTGCCAATCCAGAGTCACCCTGATTGTTGTCACATCCCTGGCAGGGATGTTGTATGAGAAACGAGACCACGTATGTGAAAGGGCTTCATGAACTGTCTAGCACTCAGACAGGAAGGCCAGTGTAGTCCAGCCAGGCAGTCACTTTGGTCAGGAGTCAGACATCAGACGGGGAGGGACAGAGGAGGAAACACCTAACTTTAGTGCAGGGAGATCCCAAGACCCAGAGAGGCAATGAGAAGGCAGCCCAAGTACCTTTTTCTCCCCATCTCATTTTGTGATCTCTTCTTCTGGCACTTCACATGACCTTTCCTTAACCTGAGTGATAGTGGTGGGCGCTGAATTAAGGAGCACCTCTAAGTGTAGGACAGAGTCACGCAAAAGATGAAGTCCATGCTTTCTGGGGACCAGTAAGAGAGAAACAAAGACATTCCCGTAGGAGGCAGGGCATGCGTGTCCTGGGTGAGAGGAGGAGCCTGGTGTCATAGAGGATCAGCTGCACTTCCAGCTGGGTCACTAACCCTCTAACTAATTCTCCTGGGCAAGTTACTTCATCTCATTTTCTTGATCTGCAACCAGGGAATAATACCCACCTCAAACTTTTGTTGGGAGGATTGCATGAGACAATCCCTTAAAGTATTCTGCCTGGTAAGTGTTCAATAAAGATTGCCCCTATTCTTCTTAGTACCGTATTCCAGGGAGTCAGAGAATCCTTTGTTACTGGGCGATCCTGCAGTGATCCCCCACGGAGGGGGCCATGAACTGGGCTTGGAGGCTAAACTCTCGGTTTGGCATTCAGTTAGTCCGAGGCACCAGCTGTCCCAGTCGGTCGGTCCCGCAGCATCAGGGCGCTGCTCTGTTCCTGGCGCTCAGGGACTGAGAGGTGAAGGCGGGCTGTAGATCGCGGGCCTCCCGGTGGACAGAGGGAGCCAGCGCAAGTTCTGGAGCCAGGAAGGCCGGGATCAAAGCGCTTCGAGGCAGGCCGGGGCGCACCAAAGGAAGGCTAGCGACTTGCATCAGCACAGATTCCGTGATGCTCTGCAGACGTGTCATAACTTTTCTTCCAAGGAGTAAGCATCTTCTAATTTCATGGCTGCAGTCACCATCTGCAGTGACTATTCTAACACCTTTTAACATCTCTGAAAGCGATGTATTTTTCTCCATCCTTCCTGCCAATGTGGTGTAGACCATAATCTTATGCAAATAAACCTGTAGAGATAATCAGTGTTACTGACTAAACTGCCATCCCTCTTGGACCTCAGCAGTTCCCCAAAGTAGCAGTGTCCCTATTTTTCAGCAAATTTACCTGGGCTCCAGAATATTACATCTCTTGGTACACATACATTCCCACCCTGGCCCCCACAAACACACAACAAAGGTCATTTTTCTTTAAGATAAGAAAGGATCCATTTGCAAAAAGCTAAGCTGTGCAGTAGTCTCTACATTGTATCAAGAGTCACTATTGCTCTGTGAGACCTTGATGTTCCAGTAGGAGAAAATATTCAATTTCCAATTCCTTTATATTCTGTTCCTCTTGTTGTCCTATCTTGTAAATTTTCAATCAGAAATGTTTTAGACCATCATTTTTGTCCCACTCCTCCATATTTTTAATGCCTGAATTACACAAGAGATGAAATTCATGTCAGTGAAAACAAGTATGAGTAAAGGTGATCACCTCTACTCTCAACAGCATCTGGCCCTAAATGCAATGCTGTGAGTTAAAATTAGTATTATTGAGCCCCTGTCACCAGCAACAGTGAACCTCTTTTCTTCCCAAACAACAAAATATCCTTAACTAAGCACTTGTATCACTATGCGGCAATCTTATGCTTGCTTATATTATCTTTCCACTTTGAAGTCCCTGGGTCCCTGTTAATTGCTATATTCACATTGCCTAACTCAGTTTTTGGCACACACTAGATGATAAGTACTTGTATTATTGTGTGAATAAATGAATGAATGAACCATATAGATAAAAACAGTATGACTGACGGTGTTAACATTTTACTATTCTCTAATGTTTCCTCTTTCCTTTTTCAAAAGTCTCAGACTCTAATGTAGTGACTGACAAATAATCATGTGATTTTTGTTGAAATAAGTTGCTGCTCAGTGTTCTGTTTATTGATATTTACATACATCCAAATCTTTTGGTGATACTTACTGTCTTCAACCAGAATCATAGTTTCCATTGCTCAGAAAAAAATGAAATTAGAGCATAGTTTCAATAGAACTAACCCCATCTGTAGACTGTGTGGAAATATAGCATCATTCTAGACTGGAAAAATAATTTTTTAAAGCTTTTCATAAAATAAATAGTAAAAGAATTTTCTCAAGGATCAAACTGCTCTTATAGGGATAAAAAATATATAGATGTTAGAGCATCTCCAGCTTAAAGTAACTCTATCTACTAGTGTTAATTGCTCAGTAATGTCCAACTATTTGTGACCCCATAGACTGTAGCCCTCCAGGCTCCTCTGTCCACGGAATTCTCCAGACAGGAAAACTAAAGTGGGTAGTCATTCCCTTCTCCAGGGGATCTTCCCGACCCAGGAATCGAACATGTCTCCTGCATGGCAGGCAGATTCTTTACCATCTGAGCCACCAGGAATATGGGTACCTTATGTATGACTATCTGACACTGGAAACTATAGTATTGCAAGATTCACCTGTTTGGGACTTTACTTCATGCCCCTGGCAAGGAGCAGCATCATATACTACTCTNTCCCCAAATTTTTCACGCACGGGCCCCTTCCGACATCTAGAGAACTTATTCCTGCGAAAAAGCCCTCTCCTTCTTTCCCCACCCCGACCCCGCACCTTCTCCCGCCGTTGGTTTTAGTTAATTTCTGAAAGAGGTTGGGGACTCGGAAACTGGTTGGGCTCCTTCAAGTGATCCAGAGTGAGGGCGAGAGTTGTCACTCAGGGAATCAGGTGCGAAGGTCAGGAAGGAGGAGGTGAGCCTTGATTGGCTCAGGCTGCGTGCGTCTATGTACCCTGCGCCCATCCACCTCCTGTTAGGGTCGGACCAGGAGCCTGAACTGCCACCCAGAGGGGCGCCTTGGGGTCTGGGCAGTACCTGGGGCCAGGACGGCTGCAGAGAGAAAGGAGGCTGGAGAGACTTCCTCTAGGCTCTTCAGTGGTTCTGGAAGCCGAGAAATAACTTGTTTCTAAAGCAGGCGGACTGGTTTGTACTGGAGGGGTTGTGCCTGCCATCTCTGTCTATAAATACCAGAATAAATACCAGAAAGTTGCTGCTAGGTTGGTGGTGCTGATGGGGTGCCTGCCCTCTGCAACAGCCACCCCCCACTTCACCCACCCACCCAGAAGCTTGTGAGGGAGCTGACTTAAACAAGGCTGCTAGAGCCTGAAGCCCGCCTTGGTCAGGATCTGCCGAGTCTCTAGCCCGGTTGGCTGCAGCAAGTTGCTCTGGTTAGGCGGTGGCCTTGGCCTCTATAAGCCAGCCAACCAGGAGGGGCTGGGGTGGGCTTCCAGGGAGGAGGGACCCTAATGGAGAATAAAACGGAAACGTGGCTCTCTTTAGTAACTGAGGAGGGATATCTTATTCCAAAGCTGTTCCGCATACCTGGTGGATCCTCAAAACGTTTTTCTGTGTCTTCCCTCTACCTGCCCTGGTAGAAAGCCTTGTCAGTGCATTGAGGGTACAGTCAGTGCATGCACCCTTAATAATGAACATTAAGGTGATGAGTTTCAAATCTTGTCCCAAAGTGATTTTGTTTGCTTTCCAGCCCCATTGGTGGTTTCTATTGAATCCAGCCATCATTAGGCAATGAGTTGGAGTCATTTGAAATCCATTCCCTCATTCTCCAGTTCAACAGCCCCAAAATGTCCCTCTCTGCCTCTCCAAATCAGGAAGGAATCTTTTGATTTTTCATTTGCTCCTTTGGCTGCCGTTTCTGTGGCAGTCATCACTGAAATGTTACAACCTTGCAGCCGGGCTTTACTCAGACCCTGGGGCCTAGATGGAAAATCAGACTGGACATCAGTGCCCCGATTGAATAATCTGTGTCACTAGGGCTTTGAGCCCAGGATGTGAGTGGAGGCAATTCCCTGTTTTGGAAGAAAATCAGACAGGAAACCAGAGCTAGGAAGAAGGAAGAGAACTCAGTCCAGCAGAGTGTAATGGGGCCTCATTACCGAAGCAAAAAGCAGCTGTTGGCTAATTCCTAGCGTGCTGTAACACATGAGGATTTTGCAATTAGTAATAACTGGTGCACGGGGTTCTTGCGTATGTGCCTGTCCATTCGGCCCAGCAGCTCAAGCAAGGAACCTTTCAAACCAGAGGGATTGGTAAGGTAATGGGGCTTTGGGCAAGTTTCTCAGCCTGTCCACTCCTGAGGGAGGGGGTGGTGGGAGGACAGGAGTGGGTTTTTCCATCATCCCTGTGACTGGGAGCAGAGCTGTTCTGTGGTCCTAAGAGCTGACATGAGAAGCTTTTGTTACTTCACATGTCTGTGACCCCACCCCGGGCTCAAGGTAACTTTATTGCATACCAGATAAAACCTGTAATCACTTTATTTCTCTTAGCTTCCTTTATGGAGAGACTTTTCTGGCAGTTGGTGATGGGCCTTCCTCCTTTTGTGGCAGCTCAATGTAAGAGCTCTGGTTTTACCTTGGGCAAGTGAATATTATTTTTTTCTCCTCTCTTTGTTTGTGGGGTCTAATATTCCTTAGAAATTTGTTGCTGTTTACTCAGCCTAGGACTTTCTTCTCACTTCATGAAGCTTGGTCTTAACACATGGCCGTGAGTTTCAGTGACTTGAGGGGGGGCCGTCAGATAACTCTTTGTTAAAACCTCTGTTCTTGTATGTGGCAGGAACTTGAAATATGAAAAATATTTCCTGTTCCAGTTATAGTTTTAATCTCAGACGTTGGTCATTGGTGATTTGATTTGCCCCTAATAGTTGCACTCCCCCCACCCCAGTTTTTTCTATTGTTGTTTTCTCTCTTTCCTAACTTTCCTAGGAAAACACCTCCCAGATATATGCCCTGGCTGACTGCTCGACTCACGGTTTTAGGCCCTGAGCATTACGCAATCCAGCCAGTTACACAAACATAGGTCATTTCATAACTTGTTTTCATCAGCTTGGCCCCCTTTTAATGAAAAAGCAAAACGAAAACAAGACCCAGAACTTTTCCAAGGCTGCCATTTGTCTGTTTCTCAGATAACCTGTGAAAATAAATCAAAGGGGACTGTTCCTTTTTGGAACCAAGGAATACCAGAATAACTCTCTTCTTTGGCAACCATTCTTTTCCAAGAGACAGACAGACACGCACACGCACACGCACACGCACACGCACACACACACACACACACACACACACAAAATTCCCCAGAGTGAACTTTTGCCAACTGTACCAGGCTGGGACATTCCTTACATCAAAGAACTTTTACCAGAAATGACTGTGATTCCCAAGTCAGCCCCAATCATGCCTCTTTAGTGCCCCCTACGGGACATTCTTAGAAGAACTATCTGGGGAATGTATTTTTCCAGCCCGAGTGTTAACTTGGTGAGTTTTCGGAATTCTTAGGACCTTTTTTTTTTTTTTTCTTTTTAATTCAGGACAAATAAATGCCATATATTTAACAGTGGTTAACTGGGAGTTGCTTGACTTTGAAATGCAGTTTCTTTTCTAATTTTATTTTGTTCTAAATAAAATGGTTGAAAAAGGAGTGCTTTTTTCTTTCTCTATTTTTATATCTGTTCATTGGCAGCACAGTGCCTTCAAATTCTGAAGGCTTGTTTTCTTGATATTGTTTGTAGTAGGACACTGGAAATTGTTTGAGGAGATGGTCTTCAGAATTGGTGGGAAGGTGGGAAGCGTATATTAAGGGTCTGGTGCCCTTTTTTTTTTCCTTTTGCATTGATCTCACAGATGTTGTAGATTAGGATCAAACAAAGTGTTATCCCAGGAATTTGTCTGTTCCGCTGGTTCTTGCTGGTGGAAGTCAGTGTCACTGGTTCATCAAAGTGAATGGGGTGAAGCAGCAGTCACATATTGTCTGAGTGGCAGTTGAATTTTCCTATCCAAACCCCTGAGTGCATTTCCATTGCTCTATTTCTACCTGGCTCATTATTCAAGGTGAGTGTAGAGTTAGGAGCCTCTGTTTTTTTCTTTCCTGTCTTAATACAAACACACCAGAACTTATGCACCCAAATCAGCAGTTGTCCCCTTCATAATCGTTCCTTGAGGAGACTAAATTCTTATTTGGATGCTGTGGTTATTAGTCAGACTCAGAAAGATTTTACAACACCCCTGTTTGGAATTGGCTTCAGCAAATTCTTTTGAAAACCCTCCCTCGTAACATATTTTTGTCTTTTGAGGGTGAATTTAATATTTGGAAGTTATCAAAAGATCTGGCATAGAAGGAACCAGGGGCGATATGTGAGATCTGGGTGATCTGGCAGCGTCTGAAGCAGGATGTGATTCCACATCCTGCTGGTCTCCATCTCAAGAGTCTCCCTGGGAGAGCAGTCACCAGGACAAGGCGCGCCAAAGCAGCCACCTCTGCCACCTAGACGTTGCGATTCGCCCCAACCCCCACCCTGTTACAGAGGAATAAATGCACTGGTTTTGAGAATTCAGGAGGCTCGTTTTCTCGTCTATCCATTGAAAGGAAGAAAAATAACTAGTGTTCTGTGACTACATCTCTTCCATGCTGGGTGTGGCACCTTTTGTGGCCACAGCATTTCAAAATGGCGGCAGCTGCCCTGCTGGAGGCAAATAAATCTGTTCCCAACCCCAGCTGGTAACTCTGCCCCTCTTGGACTCACTGGGCCAGAGAGGGAAGGTGTAAGAGTCGTCTTAACCAATGCCCCGTCACGGGGCAATGACGGCCGTGCTCACCTGCTGTGGCTGTAGAGATCTCATGGAGTGCAGAGCTGTCTTAGGCTTGGTGGGGGCACAGAGTGGGGTCTACAGAAGGGTGGAGGGAATTCCCTCTTGCTTTGGAGTGGCATTTCTGTCCAAAAGGGCCCTGGAAGGAAAGACATCAGGGAACCTGGTGGACACCTCAGTATTGGTCACCTTCTTTTCCTTGCTTTTTTCTTTTCTTTGCTGTTCTTCACCCTAGCAGTTAGGTGAAGGAGGATAACATGATTCGTTCAAGTGAACCTGGCAGGAATCACTTGGAAAATGGATGGGGGGGAATTATGAGTTATTGATGACTATTTCCAGGATGACATTAGTGCTGACCCTCAGGAATGAAAGGTCAAAGGTCAAGGTGATGTCCCACATAGAATCTGTGAAAATTGGTTGAATTCCACAGAGAAGGCTCTGGAGAACCCTCCACGTTTAGTCAAAGTACAGAGCATTTGAGTCAAACTGGACCTCAGCAGGTTTATTCTGGGGCATTTGAGGCAGCATTCGCCCTGCCCTCTCCTCGTCCCCGAAGCGAGTCTCCTGGGATATTGGAATTTTCCTTTTCCTGTGCTGGGAAACTAAAAAAAAGGGGTTCTTAAGAGAGAGAACCCAGTCTCTTCTCAGACATACATAATCATTTCTACCTGTCGAGGCAGGTCCCAGGTATTCAGGGTTTTGATGGCTTGAGTGTTTGGTGGCCCAGTCAAGAGTCAGCCTGGTGCAGAAATGCCTGGCTGAGGGGATGGGCCCTGAACAACAGTTCTGATCCCATCTTGAATGCCACTTCTGGGCCCCTCGCCCCAGGAGTTTCTGGGACAGGCCCTGCCACATCCATATCTGCAGGAAAGCAAACCCTACTTCCTAGACCTTTCTGAACCTGAGGCCCTATAGAGTTCAGAAAGGTCATTTCCCCAAGTTAGCAATTTCTGGACTGAAGGGACCTCTCTGATCTGATGAAGCTGGGTAGCATTAAAGGCCCCGTGTTCCGAGCTTTCTCAAAGGCAGCAGGACACACATACTTACTGAACGGCTCCAAGGCTCCCTTAAATTCAGGGTAGGGAGGTTCTACTCCCCGAAGACCCTCCATCAAGGCTTGTAACCTCAACATTCGGCTTCAGGTTCTGGAGATTCACGCTGGCTAGTGAGAGTCCATTGCTTGACTCCCTGGGTTAGCAGAATGGTTCTGCTTTTTTGCTTTCTCATTTCCTCTCTTTATTCTTTTCCCCTCAACCTGAGCTTACCGAGATGAGAATAATCCTCTAGGACAGAGGTCGCCAAACTGCGGCCCAAGTCTTTTTGTAAATAGGGCTTAAGAGAGCACAGGCACGCCTGTTTGTTTACATCTCGTCTGTGGCTGTACTCACGCTACAGTGCCCGAGTTGAGTAGTTGCGACAGAGACCTTACGGCCTGCAGAGTCTAAAATATTTACTATCTGGCCTTTTACAGCAAAAGTTTGCCAAACTGCCAAAGGAGGTTGGGGGTAGGGGGGCAATTTGTCCTTTTATAGGCATTCTTGCCCACCCAGAAGTCAACAGGATGACACAGTTAAATAAAGCGTTTGGAGGCTCTGCCAGACTGGAATACCACATAGCCATCCAGCACCTTCCAAGCTATCCTTAGAGGAGGAGTTTTCAAGGGAGTGGAGAGCCCCAGGGGTGTCAAGTGAGGGTCTTGGGTTACCTCCCCTAGCCCCCCACCCCAGCACACCAGCATCCCTGTTGGTGCTGCAGCAGGGATCAAACCACCCTGTACCTGCAGCTGAGAAACCCCATCTTGGTTTCTGTTCGGTGTTAACCCATTGGTAGAGAACTGTGATTTCTCCCCAACATGACATGTGACTAGTTCTTGGGTCCTTGGGAGAGAAAAATGCCAGGCTAACTTCTAGAACCACAAACTCTGAGGCTCACCTCTTCTCTCCAACCCCAGTGTCACTTTCTGAAAAATAGCTTCAGAGTTGACACAAAACACAAATCTGCCAGATCTCACTTAAACTTTTGTGTGTGTCTCCGAGAGGCTCCTGCCGGAGACAAAAGCCTTCTTTAGCAGTCTCCTCTGGGGCTGGGACATTGTTTTCCTTGCAGCTCAGAAGCAGTGTGTTACCCAGATGGCTTTACCTCCCTCTGAAACGAGTTGTGCGTGCATTTAGAGGCAGTCATTACCTACTGCCTTGTTTTTATTGCGTCTTGTTTTGTCTAGACCAAGCTGCTGCTGCAAGGAATCTGGCTGATGGCCGGGCACGGCCTTCTGTAGACCTGCCATCACAGAGAGAGTGGACCGGAGGGCCCCCTGAGAGGGGCTGAGAGTCTGCCACTTAGTCCTAAGCAGAATTAGTCTTTCCAGCGTTGCTTCAGGCTTTTGGTTCCCCTCCCCTAGCCTGAAATGGGAGCTCTTTTGTTTGTTGGAATGAGGAGTCAGCTTCTTGGGTGCTCTCCTGAGAGGAAAGCTGACAGCCCCGTGCCCCTCCAAGGAAGGACGTTAAACTGTCCTACTAGATGCTTCGGGGGTCTTTCAAACCCAGAACCTGACTCGGGGGGGGGGGAGAAACGAGAAAAATGTTGGGTGCTTCCCAGGAATGAGAAGCTGGCAGTTCTCCCAGGAGCCACCCCTTCCCGCAGACACTTCCAGTGACAGTGTGTGTGGTGGTGGTGGTGGTGGCGGCCGTGATGGTTGTCATTCTTGTGATGATGATGATGATAGCACCTTCCATTTATTTGGAGCATCATTTCTCAACCCTGACTGCACGTGAGAACCTCCTTAGTTTTTTTTTTTAAACACCTTATCAGAACCCCACCCAAAAGCAGTGATTTTAGAACTCTAATGGCGAGGTTGGCTCCGCCATCAGTGTTTTTGAAAAGCTCCTCAGAATATTCTAATGTTGCAGCCAGGGTTGAGCACCACTGATGTGCTTTCATAGCCCGTGATTACAAGCAGGTCCTTATTTAATCCTTGTGATAGTGCAGAGAGTTTGGTGTTACTGTTCCCCTTTCCAGACGGGGAAACTGAGTCCCCAGTGATTCACTAAGGCCTCACATCCAGGCCTCCTGACTCAGATGACCTCCCAGCCTCCCTCGCCATTCAGCATCCTAAGAGAGACGTCGCTGCCTGGGCTTTGGGGCTTCTGCACACACTCAGCTGCTCATGTGTTCCCAATGCCCTCTTCCTTATGGCCAGCCCTGGTTGTCTGTTTTTCTTCCTTGCAGATCATTTCCCACTTGGATCCCTCCATGTTCACTGCACCCAGGCCTCCTTCACACACACCACACGTACTCGGGTACACCTGGGACTTTTCAGTCAGCTCCTGATAAAAAGCCCAGTTGTCTTTGTCTTGGGAGGTGACTCAAAATCCATTCTTGCACTGGGCAGCTCTCCTCATTGCCTCCCAGAATCCATTGCGCTGGCAACTTCACAGAATCCCAGAATCCATTTCATCCCGGTTAGTCTGGGAGGTGAGACAGCCCCATCCCACCACCTAGGTTGGGGTCAGGCAGGGGAGTGAGCAAGGAAGGGTCCCCAGCTCCCTGAACTGCAATTAAGTACTCTAAGCTTCACTTTTATTTACACAGAGGAACACAGATGTCATCACCAGGGGCAAAGACCATGGTAGAGGCAGCTGCCATTGCTGCTGCTACTTCTAATCTTGGTTGGGCCGCAAGAGCAGGGATGCTCTAGCATCCATGCTAATGTCAGTGGGCTTTCATCTGGGGTCAAACAGACCTGTGGGGCCTCCTGGGTGAGGGAAGGTCTGTAGGGACCCTGGGTGGGAATGACCCTGATGCTCTGTCCAGGTGCATTGGGGGTGGATACCAGCACTTGGGGCTGGACTTCAAGACAGGAAAAACAATTCTGCAAAGCGTTGCATTGTGGGGAGGGACCTGGCCTCTCTGTCAGACCGAACTGGGTTTGAATCCTGACCCCACTGCTTATTAGAACGTGGCTTTGGATAAGTTGCTTGATCTCTCTAAGCCTAAATTTCTGCCTCTAAAATGGCGGTAATGGTAGTTCTTACCTCAGAGGGAGAATTAATGGGATAATCTAGGTTAAACACTACTGTGGTGCCTGTCATTTAGTAAGTGCTCAGTAAGTGTTAGTTATTATTGTTGTCATCATTACATCTCCCAAGTTAGGGAAGAAAGGATGTGCAGAACCTTTCTGTGGGGACAGGAATCATCTGAGGCTGAGGGTTCCAGGAGGGGGGCTCCCCCCTGAAAATTTGGAGGTTGGGGGGGTCTTCCCCTTCTCCCTCCTTCTCGCTTTCTAGTAGCTTCCCTGAAGGAAGGTCAGGCCCAGCTGCTGAGGAGCATGGCCCATTTTAGCTTTGGTACTCTGTCATCATGTTATATTTTAAATAGACTGCTTCCTGCAGCATGTTCCACAGGGCTCTGCAACGTGGTCTGGGCATAAATTAAGTGACAGGGAGAAAACTCAGCTAGCAGCACCAAAGTTTCCCACAGGCAGGCCTGTGAGCTCAGGTAGATAGATACATGAATGGGTAGAGAGAGATGCAGGATCTCTCAAGATGGGGGTGAAGGGCAAGGAGGGCAAGGACGGCAAGGGGAAGTCTGGCAGCAAGAGCTACCGCTTTCAGTCTCGTGGGTCAGGGGACATCTTTTCATGGACCTGGTCTCACCCTGATGGGATCACAGCCCCATGATGAAACTGTTTGGAGAGTAACAGAAGCAGACAGGATAAGCTTCCTGGTGATCTTTGTTGCTGTACAGCAGTTGGTCTACAAATCTCCTCAAAGGATACTAAGCTGGTACCTGGGGAATAAGAGCAAGTGACCCAGAGGCTTAGGTGGCCCAGATGGGAGGCCTGCTCTCCTGCAGATGAGGGCATAGCTGGCCTGGAGGGTTTCAGAGAGGGCCTGCTGGGATGTGAGCTGCTGAGGATCACATCTGTCCTGGCAGCCCTGACCACATCTTTCCCAAGCTGGTGGGGGATGGAGTTTCCAGGACCTCAGTCAGGGAGCGGATCTAACGTGGAAGAGTTAAGACCTCCTTGATTCTTGGATGTGCAGGAAGCCCGCCCAGTTATCCTGACCTCGGCACTCCAGGCACTGACCCTACTTTCTGCTGATTTTTGGCCTCCTATCTTGGCTTGGCCTGTTTGCAGTATTTGTTGGCTCACTCCTATCTTCCTCTTCATTTCAGAAATTCCGGGTAGATATGCCTGGCTCAGGCAGCGCCTTCATCCCTACCATCAATGCCATTACGACCAGCCAGGATCTGCAGTGGATGGTGCAGCCCACGGTGATCACTTCCATGTCCAGCCCATACCCCCGCTCGCATCCCTACAGCCCCCTGCCAGGCCTGGCCTCTGTCCCCGGGCACATGGCCCTCCCAAGACCCGGTGTGATCAAGACCATTGGCACCACGGTGGGCCGCAGGAGGAGAGATGAGCAGGTACAGTTCTTTTCGGGAGCCACATCAGTGGCTTTGTAATGCAGAGTGTTTTCCTGCAGACTGGCCAGGAGCAGGTGTGTGTCCTGGGAGCACTGGGGAGATGAAGGAACTCAGGACCCTCATCCTTGGAGGCAGAGCATGCGACCTGAGAGTCAGGCATCTTGCCCATGTCCTTAGAATCTCTGAATCTCAGTTTCCTCAGCTGCAAAATGGGGATGGTGTCTTGCCAGCCAGGACTTGCTGCCACTGGAATGAGATCATGGAGGGAAAGCACATGGTGAATGATGAGGCGTCAGCACATGGGCAGGACTGTTGGGACCTGCCTACAGCAGTATCCTCTGATCCTTGGCAGAGGGACCGTGGGACAAGCAGCCGATGAACCCTGGCTGGGAGCCTTTGTGGGCTTATCCCCTAAGTGTCTCCTAGTATCTAGTATGGGCAAGAACCCAGCTGTCCTAAAGGGGCCCCCCTCCAGGCCAGTACTGCCCACACCCGGTGTGTCTATCACCCCTCCATGTCCTAGGCCTCCAACTCGAGGCCGGAGCCCATTTCAAGTGCCTGGGATGCACATTCCGGAAGTGCATCTGGGACTCTGGGGTCTTTGGAGTCTGCTTAGCTCCTTAAGCTCCAGGGACACACGGGGGAGTGGGGGGTCAGACAACAGCAGCCGTTTTTCCCCTCAAGGGGCTTAGCTTTGACCAGGAGCCAACCTGGCTGGGAGGGATGCCAGAAAAGGGTGGGGCCTCTGCTCTCTAGATAGCATCTACCCGAGCCTCCAAAGGCCTATCGTCTGTATTAGCAGAGAGTAGGGCAGTGATGGCCCTCCGCTTCCCAAAAGAGAAATCAGAGTCATGCATAATTCTAGAAAGGAGGGAATGAGCCTTGTAAGAGCCCCACCTGTCCCCCTTCACAGATGACACAGCCAAACAGCTATCTGGGGCTACTTGGCCAGTGAGTGGGGAAGTGTGGTCTAGAACCAGGCCTCTGGCATTCCACCCCTCTGCAGTGCTCTTTCTATAACACCATGCCACCATGAGTCCAAGGAAGGGAAATACTTTAGTAGCAAAATCCTTTTTCAACTGAAATGTTAGCCTGGAGAATACTTCAATTACAGCTTTGGAACCCCTTCCCATTTCAGCCACTGTCCACCTCCACTCTGGGATCCCCAGGCCCACAGTGTTCCAGTACAAGGACCTTTCAAATGTGGTGCCCAGTGGATAACTGTGGATCCAGTGCCACTAGTCCCTTTGTGTGTGTGCTAAGTCACTTCAGTTGTGTCTGATTCTTTGTGACCCTATGGACTGTAGCCTGTTAGGCTCCCCTGCCCATGGAATTCTCTAGGCAAGAATACTGGAGTGGGTTGCCTTGCATTCCTCCAGATCTTCCCCACCCAGGGATCGAACCCACGTCTCTTATGTTTCCTGCATTGGCAGGCAGGTTCTTTACCGCTAGTGCCACCTGGGAAGCCTGCCACTAGTTCCCAGGACACTTAGAATTACAAGGATCACTGCTTTGAGGAACCAGAAGCTTTTACATGAGTCTCATTCCTCTGAGGACAAAGCTGGGCCTTGTATCCGCTACTTGTTGGCTTGTTCTCTTAATGGCAGGACCCTGTGTAGGGGCAGCATGGGGAGATGTGTGTAATAGACACTAACAGTTCCCAGGTCCCGTTGGGCTTCTGCTCCTGGGGCAAGTGGCCAATATCCCCCCTCCCTGCTGCTTCCATACTTGTAGTTATAAATATGCAATAGCAGCGATCCCAGTGTCCTCCCTAAGTGTGCTTCCTTCAGGGAGCTCAGGGTACCAAGCTTTATACTCACTGGTGATCTGGATTCTCCTGGTATGTAAAGGACCCCTTATCCTTTACAAGCTAGGTTGTGAGGGACTCCCAGGGTAGCAGGACAGCCGAGCAAGATGTGCTGAATACTCTTAATTCTTTTATCCAACTCTTTGTGACCCCACGGACTGTAGCCTGCCAGGCTCCTGTGTCATGGAATTCTCTAGGCAAGAACACGGGGGTGGGGAAGCCATTCCATTCTCCAAGGGATCTTCCTGACCCAGGGATCCAACCCGGGTCTCCTTTGCAGGTAGATTCTTTACCATCTGAGCTATCAGGGAAGTCCTTTTTCTGGACCCAGGTCACCCCAAATTTGCAAGATTAGAGAGGAAGAGACTTTGGAGACTGGCTTTTCTAAATTTCCCTCTGCACCCATTTTACAGATGAGGAAACTGATGCCTAGAAAGAAGGGCCTTGCTTAGGCTCATGCAGTGAGTGGCAGCAGAGCCAGGACTGGAATCCATCCACCCCCTTTGACCTTCAACCCTAGGATTTTTTCCGTCATACCACCCAGGCGTGCCCTTGGAGAGTTTCCGTCTGTTTTGAGAGAGGAGAGAGCCAGGAACATTTTATCCCATGTCAATTAGGAGTTCAGACCATCATTCGGCAGCTTGGAGGGGGCCTAGGCAGTAGCATCCTAGAACTTGACTCTTCAGGTTTCTAGCTCTAGGGTCTTTTCTCTGAGGCTCACTTCCGCCTTCCAGCCTCCCCCAGAGGGCAGAGGCTGTTATGGCGCTGGCCTGGTGCCTCACTGCCTCCTCTGGGGCCTGCCCCGGAGGCTCCCTCTGAGGCCAGCAGTGGCGGGGAAGGGAGGGTGTGTGTGGCTTGTGGGTGGGTACGTGGTGGTGTGACACACTCATGCTGTAACCATATTGTCACCGCCCCTGAACACTTCCTATGCCAAGAGCTCCCACAAGTTGCCCTGTACCTCACCAGACACTTCTTAGAAGAGAGAAACTTCTAAGGCACTGGGGAGGCCGGAATCTGTCCAGGGGGAATGGAAGCAGAAGTGGATCAGGACCAGCTCTCTGTCTTGTCTGCCCCTTGTCAGTGAGGGAGCGGGGTGCTAGCTGGGCCTCAAGGGGAGCCTTTTGATGCGGAGCCCTGAACTTGGGGCTGCAACAGGGCCATCAGGCTCTCTCGGTCCCTCTCGGGCTCAGGCTGAGATGGATTTTGGAGCAGCGGGTATTCAGGGCCTTAGCTAAATGGCCTTTTGTGACCTCAGCCTGTGATCCTCTGTGATCCCACAGAGAATAGGGTGCCCTCATCTGTGTTCTCTGGGTGTCTGATTGATTTGCTGCTCAGTGAGTGCAGCAAGGGTATCAGAGAGGAGACCTCTGGACTGTGTCGTCTTCTTTCCAGCACTTTCTGGTTTAGAGAGGACTCTCACACTGCGTCTCATCTGATCCCTGCAGGAGCTTTGTGGGAGGCGGGGCAGGTCCTATTAACCCCACTTTCCAAATGAGGATCTGAGGCTCGGAGGGTCAGTAATCTGTCTGGGTCCACCCAAAAGTGCCACATCTTCATCTGGCTCTGAGCCACCTGACACCTCTCAGGAGAGAGACCATGGAGCCATCAGCTTTCCCGGGGAGGTGGGGCAGGGGCTTGAGGAGGGAAGTGGAGCCAGGATCCAGCGTGGGCTCAAAGACCAGGCCTTTGTAAGAGGGTTGAAGACTAATAGGAATGTAATCTTACCAGCTGGATGGGCTCAGGTCAGTGCGTCCCACGTGGAGGCTGCTGCCAGGACAGATGGTGCTAGGGAGGGACACAGCGATGCTATGCCCTGCTCTGCAGGCAGCGTCCTGGGGACTCTGGCCTGGGCCCAGCCCGGGGAGTGGCTCCCTCACTTGCAGGCTGGCTGGAGGTCTAGACAGCATCCCTCGGTGGGGGCGGCTTCTCTCTCAGCCCCTCCAAAAATAGTGTTGGCCTTTTCCCCACATGTCCCTTGAGGGGAGGACTTGAGCCTTAACTGCCCCCAGAATCTTCTAAGCCCCAGTACATCACTTGGCACCTAGATGGTGTGCTGTCAGGGTCTGATCACTGAAGGAGGGGGTCTTTCCTTTTGAATTCCTTCCTGCCTTGGCCCACAGCCATCTACTCACATCACCTCTGGAAGGGCTCTATGTAAACAGAGTATCATCCCTGTTGGTGGAGCAGAGTTCTTGCCCTCTGGCCTGAGCTTCAGGCCCCTAACCAGCTTCCCGGTGAGGAGCTAGGTCATAAGCTCTGCAGGCGGATTTTCGTTCATTTGGTTTGCTGAAAAATCTCTAACCCCTCAAACCATGCCTGGCATGTTGAAGGGCGGGTTGGCTGAATGAGTAGATGTGGTGGGCAGCAGGGTTTAACCTGCTCGAGGGCTCCTCCTCCCTTTCACCCGTCCTGCCCAATCCAGCACTGTGCCAGGCACACTGGTGAGTCCTCTGGGTTGAACTGCGAGCAGCTAGCACTTGAGGGCTGGCAGAGGGGTTTGGGAGTGGGGTGGCCCTCCCTTCCGCCTCTGGCAAGAGAACATGCCTCCCCCCGCCGCCCCGGGTGGTTCTTATTCTGGGCCCAGCATAATCAAGTGGGAATAATAAGGCTTGCAGAGCAGGCAGAGTGTTGGGGAGGAGTAATTAGGCCGAGTTGGGAGGAAGCTGCTTAAGTGGGTGGGGCCAGGCCTGGCCCAAGGGGACTCTCTGGGGAACGGTCCCAACTCATTCTCTCGGGTCTTGGCACTGAATCAGGGCCACCATGACGCATGCTGCCATCATGCCTGGGCTGGTGAGTCTCTGACCCATGGCTGCCCTGCTCTCCCTTCAAACATGTGGCATCACCTTCTGGGGGCTGGGCTTTAGTTCTGAGTGCTCCCCCTACCTCCAGGCAGCCAAACTGGGGTGAGGTACATGTTCTGGGGCCCCTGAACCACGTTCCTCTTGCCTTCCTCCTTCCCTGCCTGGTCCCAGAAGGGCTTCTTCCCCTACTTACAATGCGATTAAAAGCGGAAAATCTTGGTGAGCCACACACCAGAGCCTAACCGTGATCCTTGGCCCTGGCCTCTAGCTGTCCCCTGAAGAAGAGGAGAAGCGTCGAATTCGGAGGGAGAGGAACAAGCTGGCTGCGGCCAAGTGCCGGAACCGCCGCCGGGAGCTGACGGAGAAGCTGCAGGCGGTGAGGAGCCCTGCGTGGGGTGGGCGCACTCCTGGGTGGGCTGGAACTGGGACCCCAGGGCTCCCGGCCCTCTCCCCTCCCTCCCTTACCCCTAGTGACTGACAGGAGAGTTAGTATGGGCAAAAGCATTCCTTCTTCTGAGCACATGGGTCAGCCCTGCCCTGATTTCAAGGGATGGGGGTGTGGGGGGCGGTGGGGAGAAGGGAGCTGGCCTTTATCGCTCAGCCTGGACCCAGAGAGAACTGGATGAGCTTCTTGGGCCTGGCACCCTGTCCACCTCAGCACCCGAAGGATCCTGTGCTGAGACCTGCTGGGGCTCCTGGGCAAGGGATGGCACAGGGTGTCGCCGTTGCCAGCCAGCAGCCAGGCAGGCCCAGGCCTGCCCCCTCCAGGGTTCCTCTTCCCAGGTTCCAGCCGCCCCCATGCCTGCCTGCCTGCCGCCGGCAGGAGTGGGCCCAGCCTGGCTTCAGCCATCTGGTTCTCTGGGCTTCTCCACCTCTGCAGGGTCTTGGCGCTCCCTGGGTCTCATGGGTATGGATCATAGGCAGCTGAGTTGTACTATCTTGGGGTTTTCTCATATCCTCCGTGGGCGGGAGGGTTCCCCGCCTCTGCTCTGAGCCTGAAGCTGTCACCTCATTGGTACCTCATTCTGCCCTGTGAGTCATTCTCCCCCACTGGCTAATTGCCCCCACCTGGGGGCTCTCAGCCCCGCCCTTCCCTCCCCAAACCTTGACCTGACCAACATCACGTAACTCCCTCCAGAGCCCAGCCCTCCGGGAGGGGCCGTGTAGAGGAAACCAGGAGCCAGGACTGACTTCCTGGGTGGAATGTTTTCCAAGTGAGGAGACGAGGTGGACTGTGTCAGTGGTCCTTGCACTGAGCAGCCAGGTTGGAGCTCTGGAAATCAAAATGGCCTTGGAAATCCTATTATTTTATTTCATCCTCCCAGCTACCATTCTCCTGCTTCCACTTCCCTGTGTCCATCCCGGAGCCCTTGTTCGTGGGCCTTAAATATGCACCTGGTGAATTCTGTGATGCCCGTAGTAGTGGCCTGTGGAGGTGTTAGAGGTGGGAGGAGGAGTGGGAGCTCATCGATGCCAGGTGGGGGGATCCATTAGTGATCAGCATTCCCTGGGAGACACCCTGGAGAGCCCTTCCCACCACTAACCTTTCAGGGAGCCATATCCTCCTGGGTCTAGCCCCAGGTGCTTCTGCCACCAGCCCCAGAATAGCCTGCCCCCCCGAGGCCCATCGGTTTTCCTCCCCTCTCTTCCCTTGAAGCCTCACACCCTACACCCCCGCCTCCCCACGACCCAGCCACCCAGGCCTCTGAGCCACATCCTGCACAGGAAGCCTCTCAGAAGCTCATGACGTTCATCAGACCCTTGAGACAGATGGAAAGTTTTTTTCACTCCGGAATATGCTGTACTCTGCTTAGCGAAGCTCTGGCCCATGTCATCTCGTCCTCAAACAGGAATCTGTGTTAGGGAAAAGTGGGGAGGAGGCTGGTGACACATACCTCTCTGTAAATTCCATGACGACCCCCCCACCCCCTGCCACCACGTGCATCTGTTGCTTCTCTGGCCTTGTGTGAAAGGAGGGGCTGAGGTCCTTGCAGAGGGTCCCTGCCGGCCTCATTTGCCCACTCAGGCTGGCAGGGGTCTCATCTGTTGCAGCATGGGGGCTGAACTGAATGTTCTCTCGGGGTTCTGTGAGTCCTGAAGAGCAAAAAAAGGGAAGAGGGGCAGGGAAGATCCAGTGGGATGGATTGAGCACTTCCTACAAGCCAGCTACTCCTAGGCTTGTGTGTGCAGACAAATATCCAGTCACGCGGCTCAGAGTTCAGTGTCGGTATGTCCATGGCGAGCTGGAGGGGCTTGAGGAGGCATGGGTGGGGCAGGGGTGCACCTGCCTGTTCTGCTCCCTTCCCCCGCCAGGTCTCACTATTACTCACCCCCTTGGGGTACCAGGGGCGGTCCTGACAGAAAAGAGTAGCAGCATGTGGACTCTGCAATCAGATACACTGGAGTCAGAATGATTAAACCTCTTGGAAACTCAGTTTCATTATCAGTGCTCAGTCATGGCCACTACAAGGGTTAATTCACCCTTCCTCCAAGCTGACTCACCTCTACTCTCAACCTGGAGTTTGGAAACAGAAGGAATCCTGAACATGCAGGTGGCCCAGAAGCAGTCGGGTAGCTTCATGGTCAGCCCTCTGAGGACCGTGTTTGATTTTCCCTCTCTCACTCAGATTTGACAACCCCTGGCCCATCCCCTACCATGCCTCACAGACCCCTCTTCCCCTGCAGGAGACCGAGGAGCTGGAGGAGGAGAAGTCGGGCCTGCAGAAGGAGATCGCCGAACTGCAGAAAGAGAAAGAGAAGCTGGAGTTCATGCTGGTGGCCCATGGGCCCGTGTGCAAGATCAGTCCCGAGGAACGCCGGTCCCCGCCGGCCTCCGGGCTGCAGGCCCTGCGCAGCGGGGCCAGTGGAGGAGTCGGTGCCGTGGTGGTGAAACAGGAGCCCCTGGAAGAGGACAGCCCCTCGTCCTCATCGGCAGGGCTGGACAAGGCCCAGCGCTCCGTGATCAAGCCCATCAGCATTGCTGGGGGCTTCTATGGTGAGGAGCCCCTGCACACCCCCATCGTGGTGACCTCCACCCCTGCCATCACTCCGGGCACCTCGAACCTCGTCTTCACCTACCCCAGCGTGCTGGAGCAGGAGTCGCCAGCATCGCCTTCTGAGTCCTGCTCCAAGGCTCACCGCAGAAGCAGTAGCAGTGGGGACCAGTCATCAGACTCCTTGAACTCCCCTACTCTGCTGGCTCTGTAAACCCAGCTCCCAGGGGCAGGGGTGGGGGTCCTCGTCACTGCCTCCTGCCCAGGGACCAGCACCTTCCAGCGCTCTGGGACCGTGAGGAGAAGAGGGGGACCCTGCCAGAGAGCTCCCTGGCTCTGGGGAGACCCAGGTGGGATTTGGTGGTGAGTTGCCGGAGGACTTGGATGGGCTCTTGGAAGTCACAGGACCTCCTCCTCCCTCGTCTGCCTCGCGAAGCAAATCCTGTTTCTTGAAAAACATTGGAGAACTTGGTTTGGCGGACTCAGGCATCTCCCTGGCTTCTGAAGAGCCTGAAGCTGGTGTGGGCCGACCCTGTCCCTTGGTTCCGATGTGTCTCTGGAGTGATGGTGTCCTTCCTGCCCCACCAAGCATGCTCAATGCCTTTTTGGTTTCACCTTCCCTCTATTTGCCCCTTCCTTCCCCCAGTGTCAATTTCACTTCCTGTTAGTTTTTTTCTTTATCAAATTTGCCATGACATTTCATCTGGGTGGTCTGAATAGTAAAGCTCTTCATTTCTGAAGAGGGGGCAGCAGGATGACTCTTTGGCTGGGGCTGACTTGTCCAGAAGGGGACAGTCCATGTGCAATACAGAACCTTCCCTCCTCTGACACTTCTGGTCCACCACCATCTCCGGAACTGCCAGCAGGGCTCCTTGAGCTTTCCAGGAGAGGCCACCATCGCCAGGAGGTTTGGAGGACCCTTTCTCCCCATTCTCGGAGACAGCTTTTGGAGGAGCAGCTTGGCCAGAAGACAGGGTGTGAGTGAGACAGCTGGGACACGTTTTGGGTTTGCCAAATGCCTAACTACCAGGCCGGGAATGGCCAGGAATAGTGCCAACGGGCCACACGAGTGTCCCAGCCAGCCTCTCTTCACCCCATGTCTTGAGTAGGACGTCTCTTGTGATTACCGCCTCATCGTTCTGCCCCGGACCCTTCTTCCTTCCTCGGAGCCACATGTCATTCCAAGTCCCTGCCCGCTGCACCCTCCCCCACCCTGCCTCTCAGGGTGACGCCACCCGTGGAGGTTTAATGAGCGTGGGCCTGGCCCCTCCCCAAGCCTCAAAATCGCCTCTGCTGTGGATGGAAAGGCAGGGGGAGGAAGGAGGGAGGCAGTCAGAGTGGGGTTTGCCTCGCAGCAGCCCCAGCGCCTGCTTCTCGCCTCTCACCAAGGTGCTGGGCTGTGCTACCCTCTGTGGTCATCTGCTACCTGATGGATCTCGCGCTTTTTCTCTTACACTCCCCTGCCCCCTCACCCCAGTGTACTTCCCAGGTCCACCAGCCAGCTGTGAACAGCTGGCCCAGAGCTGCTGTTGTGGCTTGCAGCTTATGCGCCATTCCCCGGGGCTGCTGAAATCGGAGATGAATCCCACTGCAAGAGAACTGCCCCTTCCTGTGAGGTGGGGGATGGGGAAAGGGGTCCTCCAGCGACCCCCCACCACCACCTCCCCCTGGGAGCACAGCTCTGCAGAGCTCAGCGGAATCCCCGCCTGCCACCCCTTGGAGACTTTTTTTCTCCCCAAGGCTGATCTTCCAGCATTGGCCTCTGCTGGGCTAGTGCTCCGAGGGAGGCCCTGCCATTGTGATTCAGCTCTAGAGATCATTGTATGATAATTTAAAACTATATAGATATTATTTAAATCAACCCAGTGGGGGTTAAATCTCAAAGTTGGACTCAGGAGAGAGAGAAAAAGCGATGACTGATTGCTCACCTGTTCCCTTCACAGACCCAGGCCTGGCATGCTGGCTGGTATTTAATGTTCATTACTCACTTGCCATGCCCTAGACACACAGAATGGAACAGCCCAATGCCTAAAATTCGCAGACCACTGTGACTGGGAGTGATGTGTGGAGGGGTAGGGCTTGCAAAGAGAGGAGACTAAAAGAAACAGGATTTTCCCCCCAAATGCTTTAAATATGTTATTCCCCACATTCCTTGGCTGTGATGCTGCCCCCCAGTTCCCCAGAGGTTCTTGGAGGGGTGCTCCTATAAGATGGGGCCTTTGGGTTTCTGGCTTCAGATTAATCAAGGACACAGAGGTCAGCTAGGCGTAGCAGGAGACAGGTGAAAAGAACTGGGGTGAACTCAGCTCTGAAAGCATCTCAAGTGGCATTTGTGGCCAACTGGGAGCTATTTGCTTCTTTTTGAATATATGTGTTATATATTTCTTAAATGAAGCTGCTCTCTGGTGTTTTGTTTCTAAAGTCCCTTTGTGCCCCACTTTGCACAGCCCTGATCCCAAGGCAGGCCCCGGCATGTGACTTGGGGCCAAGCTGGACATTCCTGAAATGGAGTCTGGCTTTAGTTCAGATTTCAAACTGCATTGGCTTTGGGATCAGCAGAAAGCAAGAACCCAGCTGCCTTGCAGGACTTCGAAGCCTCTGAGCTGTGTTTCTATTCAGGACCCTCTAACTTTGTTCTTGGAGGTAGTTTGGCTTCCTCAAAGCCAGAGGTTATTTGGAGAATTCACTCTTAACTCATAGCCATATCCTCAGTCACTGCCTTCTGGCTGGTTCTCTAAAATTGCTGCCAGACACCAGGCCTGCTGCTTCCTCCTTCCTTTCTCCTCCTCCTCAGGAGCAGCGGCAGGGGAGCCTTTGGACTTGGGCAGGGAACCCCATGCCCCCCTGTGTCCCCAGCCATGAGGCAGCTGGTGTGGACTCCAGTTGGGCTGCAGGCAGCTCTGGGACAGCATAGGGCAGGCACTCCTTGACAGGCTGGTGTGAAACACACAGTCCCCTTGGCCACCTGGCTAGCCTCTTGGGAACAGCCCTCTTCCTGTCGAGTGGATGGGGACAGCTGCTGACACAGGACAGAGAGGAGAGCCCAGGTGAAGCTTAGGCAATTACCAGAGCCAACTCAAAGCAGAGAATTCACTGGGGAAGTTTCCAGACAGAAATCATTTTTCTGCCTGTGAGCTTGGCCAGGTATCTTCACTGTGGCCCATCCCACAAGCATCTCAAAGCCAGGAACCATCAGAGGCTACTCGTTCCCTTTCTCAGACTTTGGGGAAGGGACTCTCCTCTCTGTTCCCACTAGGCTCCATCTTAAGGTTGAGCTCAACTTATAGGCGTTGGGACTTTTCTCCCTTTTCCTTGATGGACCAACAGTACTTCTTGCAATCTCACCTTGTAACTTTTAGGTTGATTTCCTCCCTTGATCAGACATCCATGTGGCCTCTTTAAGAAGGAAAAGAATAGCACCTACTATGTGCCAGGCACTGTGTTAGGCACTTTTATGTATATATACTCTCTTTAGGGTGAGACTACGTGATGAGGACTTCCCTTATTAAAAGCCCACCACTGATGGATCAACAAAAACACTTGGAGGTGAGAAAGTCTTTCTCCAAAGATCCAAGGCAAGATTGCCTTCAGTCTGAGGTTGGTTCTCAAAGGCCCACCCCCTACAATATCCTCCCACCTCTAAATTTGTCTCCCCTGGGATGTGCTCCTTTGCACTCTTCAGATGGTTAACCTGAGTCCTTATAGAATTTGTGGACCAATAGGATATGTGGTGTGTGTAACTTCCTTTTAAAAACTTAAGTAAAGTGGTCTTGCTACTTTCTGCTTGTTGAGTCTTCTTGGCATTCAATCTTAAAAGCCAGCATCTCACTATTTATTGACGGGTTGTGTGTATGTGTGCGTGTGTGCGTGTGTGTGTGTGTGTGTATATTTCTAGGCGTGCCCATGTCCTCCTGCATCTTTTAAAAAGGAAACCCAGTCACCCCACCACCTATTTGACATCTTCTCATGCTTCTAGTTTATTGGTCGTACATCAACAAAGGGTTTTAATTTTCTAAGGCTGACATGTTCAGGAGGAGCTGGGTCAAATTTTGAGCAGGGCATGGGAAGGGAAGGGGGAGGAGTAATTGACATGTATTTTATTATTTATTTTAAATGTTTACATCTTTGTGTTGTACCAAGCCTGAATAGAAACAGATAGCATTAAAATGCTCAGTTCCTCTCTCCCTCTCTTTATAATTTTTTTTAAAATTTAGGCTAATGATGCTTTGTTTCTAAAATGACTTGTGACTTGTGCTGTATAAACTTGTATAAAAAAAGGTTCTGTTTTTAAAGCTGGTGTGTCATTCCTCTGGGGACAGTGGTCACCGAGAACTCTGCATTAGAAGAGAACACAGGAAAGATCCTGCTCTGTTCCTCAAAAATTATTTTCTGTGTATGATTAAAAGTTTATTCCATTTATTTTAGTTTGTGGTTACTTGATGTCGAGGAAGAAAAAATGTTCATGTTTGTATAAAGAATAGGTATCAGGGTGTCTTTTCTGAAGTGAAAGATGTATATATAGTATTTTGGTATATCGTGGCAAATCAAAAGCTTTGTGCATCTGTATTTGAGGTATGTTGATGATGTGAAATAAAGACTGCTCTAAGATCCTGGAGGTTAAAAAAAAAAAGTTGTACCAGATTCCTACAGCTTGATGGGGGATTTAATTATCTTTCTGAGCACCTTGTCTTTTTTTTTTTTTTTTAAGTATTGGTGAAATGGTCCCATTGGAAAGGCTTCTAAATAGGCCTCTCCAGGCAGGACTATGAGCTCAAAAATCTTTGTATAGTTTTGAAATTTGAGGAGTAGCTCAGCTCTGAAGCATCTCTGGTGGTGTTTTGTTGTTGTTCTATTTTGTTATTTTACTGTAATACAAGCCTACAGTATTTGCACTAAAGAAAGCTTGTTAGAAAAAGCTTGCTGCTATGGAAGAAAGAACATATTACAACTTTTTTTCCTTTTTTTTTTTTGTTAGCTTTTTCACCTTCAATTGAGTAGCTTTTTGTAGAATAAAATGAATTAAGATTGAAGAGCCTCTGATGGTTGGTTTATTCTGTCTTTTCTTCCTATCTTTTCTGTCGCTTCCCTTTTTTTCCTTCTAGGCTTTTCTACTTTTGGCTCCATGGGCAGAGTTGGTCTTTCTGTTGGGAATGGGGAAGCAGGGAACAACTCCCTGGGAATCTCTTTTGGCAGAATTAGAAGGTGAGCTGCTGGGGCTGAGGCTGCCTAGACCTTCCCCACCTCCTTTCTCATGCTTCTTTCTCTTTATCCTCTCCAACCCCTCCCAGTCCCATTTCCCACTTCTTAGGGCCTGACTCTCAGCTAGCTGCCAAGTACTGCCAAATGCTAGCCACTGACAGTTCACAGGGCTGTCTCTTCCCGGGGGCACTTTGGATTTTGTTTCAATAAAATTGACTCTGGGGACTTGAGAATCTTTAAAAAGCCAATTTAAGGTATTGCTCAGAGGGTCCAGGTGGTTGCATGAGGTCATACGCAGGCCTCTGGAAACAACCAAGGCATGTATATAAGTGGGACAATCACATCTCCGGACATCCTTTTTGAATAGACACAGGCTGGTGACACTGAGAAGTGTCAGCCAGACCCTGCTGCCCAGGAGGCCGGGGGTAAGTGAGAGTGTCTGTCCTGGGAGGCACACATTTCAGTAGTTAGCAGTCAGGATGGTCGGCAGCAGCTGAGTGTTAGGTGCTGAGTTAACGCCACTCACTCCTAATCTGCGGAAGAGGAGCCCAGTGTGAAGGCCTCGTTCCTTGGAGGACCCAAGAGCTCTCGACTGTGAGAGGTACGGGCACTCTGAATCCTAGCCCTGCCCCGCTACTCGTAATCTCTCTGAGCCAGAGTTTCCTCTCTGTAAAGGGGGAGGGTGTTGATAGTGCTGTGGGAACCCCCATGCTTTATCTCCTTTCCCTTTTGAGAAGGCCTGGGGTATGAGGAACCGGACATTCAAAACTCTTGGCACTGGGCCTCCCAGCAACAACTTCTGCCTGAGTAGACAACACAGGCCATGGTACCTGGGTATCTCAGTGGTACCTGCATTTTTCTGAGCAGTCGATGTGGTGCTTTTCGGTGTACGTGTCGGGGAGGCAAATGCTGGGAATGTTCACATCAGCTTCAGTCGACTTTCCGGGTTATGCTGTCCTGAGAGAAGCATGTGTCTCTGCTTGCCTCTCATGCCTAGGCGCTTCCGTCACATTTTTCATCTTCCAGTAACACTTCGAAATCTCCTTCGTTTGTTTGAATTCCCACCTCTTCACCCACATGGCAATTAGAGAGGTTGGTGATTGCCAGGTGCTTATTAAGTGGAGTCATAAGTAGTCCTGCTTCTCTGGGCAGCTGTAAATGCCTTGAAAGCATGCAGAAAGCTTTTTAGCTTAGTTTTTTTTTAATTGAGAAAAACAATAAGGAGCCACCTCCACTGGGTTCTAACAGGGTCTGTTGGGGAGTTCTGCAATTCCGGCTGAGTCTAGGCTATCTTGGTCCAAACTAGTTCAGTAATCTGGCTTGATGGTAAATGCTGTCGATTACATTTCTAACAAAGTTGGAGTTCTTTGGACTGAGTGGGGTTCTCTCCCAGGAAAGATGTCTTGGTGAGGAACTCCCAGGACCGTCCCTTATGTTGGACCTAGAGTTTCCCAAGTGGATTCTTGTCATTGGGCTTTCTTTGTTCACTGGACACCGCTGGGTAAGGGAACAGGAATTTCCCCTGGAGTTGCTATTTTCCAAGGTGGTCAGCTATGTTTGTTTCTTGGGCTAGTGAATGAAACGGTATATGTGAAGGCAGAAGGAAAGGTATCAAGTGCTAAAAAAGGAAAAAAAAAAGGAGGAGACTTGGTTGTAAACTTGACTGATGCAACTTGATTATAGCATAGCCCCTGGGTTTTGAGCTCCGAGCTGTGTTTGAAATGAAAAGGTGTGATTTCCCCTTGGGTCCTATGTGTTTAAAGGATGGATGGGTACTTGTTCGTGGGCAGCCCAACCCCGCTGGCCCAGGGCCCACCAGGCCTGAAGGTCGAGGAGTGCTGACGGCCTTCCCTCCCCACCAGCCTCGCACCTGCCCTTGTTCGCGAGTCTGTTCCTCCCCTGACACAACCAAAGGACCATTTCCTGAGAAGCTGTGAGCTGTTAGGACAAGTCCACCCGCCCTTCTTCACAACTGGTCTTCGCCTTTTTGGGACCTGCCTGGAGTGAAGAGAAACTGTGACCCCCGATTCTTCCCTCTGGGATGGGATCGTCCTACTTCCTCCCCACGGGACCCAGTGGACAGACAGATGGCCCAGGAGAGCATCTGGAGTGCCATGCGCAGGCTGTGAGCTGTTGTCTCTGGGAGGTTCCCCCTGGTTTAAAGGAAAAAATAAAACCTGCTCCAGGCTCCACCTGTGGAACTATCAAATCCTTAATCAAACTAAACGCCTTCAGAAGTCCTTGTTAAGGACTCAGCCAGTGAAGTAAGAAACCAAAATACACACACTCAGCTGGTTGGTAATAGTGCTCAGCTGAGTGTGTCTGAGGACACTTGGAGGTCATGCTTATACATGGGACTCCAGTCTTGATCCAAAGGTGCAGTACAAGGTGCTCTGGGACCTTGACTCGAATACAGCACTGTCGTGCCCTTAGGGACATTTAGAAATGATTCAGTGTTTAGGTATGCAATTTTTTTTAATTGAGGTAAAATTCACAAAACTATAAAAGCAACCATTTTATGAACTTCTCTGGCAGTCCAGTGGTTGAAACTTCCAGTGCAGTTTGGATCCCTGGTCAGCGTGCTAAGATCCCATATGTCTTCTGGCCAAAAAAAAAAGAAAACATAAAACAGAAACAGTATTTTTAACAAATTCAGTAAAGACTTAAGAAAAACTGGTCCACATCAAGAAATCTTTTTAAAAGTAACCATTTAAAAGTGAATGAATTCAGGGGCATTTAGTGCCTTCACAGTGTTGTGCAACGACCATTTCTGTCTAGGTCTAAAACATTTGCATCACTGTGAGAGGAAGCCCTGACCCATTACACAGCTGTTCCCTGTCCCCCTGCCTCCAGTCCCTGGCAACCACCCATCTGCCTACTGTCTCTATGGGTTTACATTGAGGTAGAACTTTTGAGAATCTCAATGACTCTATTTTCTGAACTAAAAAACAATCATGAGACCTTAGCATCGAAAATAATAGCTATGAATAGTGATGTAGTTTCCTTCTTATTTTAGCACTTTGTAGATTTTATATGCTTTCACATACATGGTCTTATTCAGAAGCCCAAGAGACAAATGTTGCTGAATACGTTGGAAATTATCAGCTCCAGGAGAAATTCCTTTTCCCTTACGCAGTGGTGTGTCTGGTACGCTGGCAAACACAGTCACCACCTTGATCTGCTGCATGAGGCATGCATTTGTTTCTCAAGGAAAGATGGAAAAAATCTGAAAAGACAGATTTTGTTCATGGATAAAAACAGGCACTCTTTTTGTGTTGTAAGCATAGGAAAACCACGTTTAAATTAACTTGAAAAATTAATGTAGATGGAGACTGTCACCATCATATTCTTACAGGTATTGATGGAGAAAATATTTATTCAAAATTATTTTTGTGTCCCTACCAAGTCCATGACACCATGCAGACACCGCTGAGGATAAAGTCATATAAGACTGTTTATACAGATGTTATATAAGGTGTTTCTTTGCCTCACAGTCAAGTGTATTCATTTGAAATAACAATGACTACCTAGAGGTTTCCCTCAAGGAGGTTGCAATGTGATGGGAGGAAAGGGACAGGAAAGAGATATTCACAGTAGAATATGGTAAGTGGCTCAGCTTGTGGCTGGTAGGGGTTTCAGAGAAGATTCTGCAGTGGAAGGGTCCCTGGGCTGGAAGGGGAGTGGAGTCTGTACAGGACAGAGTGAAGGGTGGGCATGCTGGGCAGGGAACAGTCTGAGCAAAGACCTGTGTGGAAGGAAAGCATGAGGCAGCCTTGGGAGCCAAGAAGGAGTACCCAGTATCTGGAGCATAGGCAGGTTTAGGGGATGCTGGAAGTTTAACCTGAGATCTTAAGAGCCTCAATGACAGGCCTGNGCCAGAAACTATAAAACTCCTAGAGGAAGACATAGGCAAAACACTCTCTGACATACATCACAGCAGGATCCTCTATGACCCACCTCCCAGAATACTGGAAATAAAAGCAAAAATAAACAAATGGGATCTAATTAAAATTAAAAGCTTTTGCACAACAAAGGAAACTAGAAGCAAGGTGAAAAGACAGCCTTCAGAATGGGAGAAAATGATAGCAAATGAAGCAACTGGCAAAGAATCTCAAAAATATAAATGACCCAATCAAAATATGGGCCAAAGAACTAAACAGACATTTCTCCAAAGAATACATACAGATGGCTAACAAACATATGAAAAGATGATCATCATCACTCATTACTAGAGAAATGCAAATCAAAACCACAATTAGGTACCATTTCACACCAGTCAGAATGGCTGCGATCCAAAAGNAATTAAAATTAAAAGCTTTTGCACAACAAAGGAAACTAGAAGCAAGGTGAAAAGACAGCCTTCAGAATGGGAGAAAATGATAGCAAATGAAGCAACTGGCAAAGAATCTCAAAAATATAAATGACCCAATCAAAATATGGGCCAAAGAACTAAACAGACATTTCTCCAAAGAATACATACAGATGGCTAACAAACATATGAAAAGATGATCATCATCACTCATTACTAGAGAAATGCAAATCAAAACCACAATTAGGTACCATTTCACACCAGTCAGAATGGCTGCGATCCAAAAGTCTACAAGCAATAAATGCTGGAGAGGGTGTGGAGAAAAGGGAACCCTCTTACACTGCTGCAAACTAGTCCAGCCACTATGGAGAACAGTGTGGAGATTCCTTAAAAAACTGGAAATAGAACTGCCATATGACCCAGCAATCCCACTGCTGGGCATACACACCAAGGAAATCAGAATTGAAGGAGACATGTGTACCACAATGTTCTTCACAGCACTGTTTATAATAGCCAGACATGGAAGCAACCTAGATGTCCATCAGCAGACAAATGGATAAGAAAGCTGTGGTACATATACACAATGGAGTGTTACTCAGCCATTAAAAAGAATACATTTGAATCAGTTCTAATGAGGTGGATGAAAATGGAGCCTATTATACAGAGTGAAGTAAGCCAAAAAGAAAAACACCAATACAGTATACTAACACATATATATGGAATTTAGAAAGATGGTAACAATAACCCTGTATGAAAGACAACAAAAGAGATACAGATGTATAGAACAGTCTTTTGGACTCTGTGGGAGAGGGTGAGGGTGGGATGATGTGGGAGAACGGCACTGAAACATGTATGTTATCATATGTGAAATGGATCACCAGTCCAGGCTTGATCCATGATATAGGGTGCTCAGAGCTGGTGCACTGGGATGACCCAGATGGGATGGGATGGGGAGGGAATTGGGAGGGAGGGTTCAGGATGGGGAACACATGTACACCCGTGGCAGATTCATGTCAATGTATGGCAAAACCAACACAATACTGTAAAGCAATTAGCCTCCAAAAAATAAATCAATAATTTTTAAAAAATTAGAAAATCACCCAAAGAAGACTTCAAGGGTAATAGATTTTTGCACATAGTCCCAGGAAGCAGTCTTTGTAGGGATATAGTGAAAAGAAATTTTATATTGATTTTTTAATCAATCTCTACACAATTGCTCTTTGGACATTAAAAGATGTTACCAGTATTTTCTGCAAGGATGAAATCATTTGTCAGGAAACTGTAATGCACTTTGACCTTCCCAGTGGGTTTCCCAAAAGTATATAATGGAAAGATTTTTACTGTTAGGCTTCCCTTTAAATGGTACCATATGATAAAAATAATTTGCATAGTGTTTTAATTTTATAAAGTACTTTCATATGTATTGCTTCATTTAAACATAAATCTATAAACAACTAAGACATTATTTTTAACATTTTACAGGCAAGAAAACCAAGGCTCAGGATATCTAACAGATTTTCCCAGAGTTAACTGACTGATAAGTGTTAGAGCCAGGAAAGAAGCATAGACCTCTTGACTAGTTCAGTATTCTGAAAACAGTGTAGGACCTTCCCTGGTGCTCCAGTGGTTAAGAATCCTCTTGCTAATGCAGGGTACATGAGTTTGAACCCTAGTCTGGAAAGATTCTACAACTAAGCCTGTCATTACAACTGAGCCCACTAATCCTAGAGCCCGTTCTCTGCAACAAGAGAAGCCACTGCAATAAGAAGCCCGTGCTCCACTAGAGAACAGCCTCTGCTCTCCACATCTAGAGAAAGCCCATGCACAGCAAAGACCCAGCACAGCCCCCCCAAAATTAAATAACTTAATACTTTAAAAAGAATAAATAATTAAAAATAAAAACAGTATAGGTTGTAACATTTCTTGAAGAAATGTTAGAAAGAAGAAAAGCTTCTGATTCTACTCAGTGTGAAGAAAATGTAAAACTGTTTCAGAGTATCCATGAATCCAAAGAATCACCTGCTAGAGATAAAAGTTTTTCTGATAAACATAAGCAGCATTGTGCTAGTAAACATTTAACAACTAAGTGCAGGGAGGTAGGGGGTGGGAGGGAGCCCAGATTCATAGTATTGGCAAATTTCTGTGGGTTGTGAATACAGTACTCCCAATGTGTACTGTAAGCCATCATTGTTTCATCACTGAACACAAAGTCAGGAAGAGATTGCACAATCTGCTCCCCCACATAAGACAATTGAAACCAGCTCCAGCACACCACTGAGTCTACAAAACCTGATAATTCCATCTAATGGATGACATTCTTCATAAAGGCTAGATAGCATATCTAGCTGATATTTATTAAGCACTTATGTCCCAGACACTTTTCTAAACATTTCTCACACATGAAATTATTTTATCCTCCCAATAATCCTATAAACTAAATTCTATTACTCCCAGCTGTGTTAGTAGCTCAGTCATGTCTGACTCTTTGTGACCCCATGGACCATAGCTGACCAGGCTCCTCTGTCCATGTAATTCTCTAGGCAATAATACTGGAGTGGGCAACCATTCCCTTCTCCAGGAAATTTTCTTGACTCAAGGATCGAACCTGGGTCTCCTGCATTGAAGGCAGATTCTTTACCATCTGAGCCAGCAGAGAATTCCCAGCTTAATGGTGTGGAAACTTGAGAATTATACTTTACTAACCATGATGAAAGTCACAAAATTAATATTAATGTCAAGATACCAATACAAGCACTCCAATTCCAGAAGAGAGCTAGAAAAAATATAAAACTACCATGTTATCCAGTAGTCCTACTTCTGGAATTGAAAACAAGATCACAAAAAGACATCTACACCCTCTTGTTCATTACTCACAATAACCAAGATATTAAAGCAACCCAAGTGTCCACTGACAAATGAACTGATAAAGAAAATGTGGGATAAAAAAACTGAGATACACCACAGGCTTGCACTAGATCTAGTGCAAACACAACAGAGAAAGGGATGCCACCTTGGGCTGCTATTGAGCATAGCCATGGATGCCTACATAGGCAGTGCAAAGGTCCTCTGTGAACACATAGACCACACTTGTGCCAGCAACTGCCTCTTCTGGGACAGGGCAAGCACTCAAGGGCAATGGAGCCTGATCAGACCTAACCTTCAGGGCTTCTACTGCAACAACTGGAGGGTAGACTCCCCTCCCTGACAGGGTGGAGAGAGCCACAGCACAGAGAGAAAACCTGCTCTCATATGTTGCATAGGCTTTAAGTCCACCAACATCAATCAAGGGGATAATGGGTAGCACTCTGAGGAAAGATGTGCCTGGCTTCCATACCAAAATCAACCTACACTCCCAAACCACTGAACACACGCAATCCACACAGAGATGCTACCGTATAAAAATACCCTTTCAAGGCCACAGTAGGTAATTGACTGCTCCTAAATTCATAGAACTAGAGAAACTTAAGTAAACTGGAATGGCAGAGAAACTACTCCGAATTAAAGGAATAAGAGAAATCACCAGAAAGAATGAAACAGACATCTTCACCCTACTAGACACTGAGATCAAAAACGGAGGTAATAGAAATGCTCAAGAATGATTATCAACAGAAATGCAGATTACTGTAACAAGGAACTAGAAACCATAAAGATGAACCAGTCAAAAATAGACAATTCAATTGCCAAGATAAAAATCAATCTACACACAGTGAAGAGCAGACTAAATGACACGGAAGAACAAGTAAGTTATTTGGAAGACAGAATAATGGAAATCTCCTAATCAGAACAGCAAACAGAAAGACAGATGAAAAAAATGAAAGCAACATATGATATCTATGGGATCATACAAAACATGCCAACCTGTGCATGATAGGGATTCCCAAAGGAGAAGAGAGAAGGGAGTCTAAAATGTATTTGAAGAAATTAGGACTGTAAAATTCCCAAACCTAAAAGGAAAAAGATATCCAGGTACATGAATCACAGAGAGTCCCAAATAAAATGAACCCAAACAGACCCACACGAAGACATATAATTAACATATAAAGTTAAAGAGAATCTAAAGACAGCAAGAGAAAAACAAAGAGTTAATTACAAGAAACTCCCATAAGGCTATCAGCTGACTTCTTTGCAGAACATTTGTAGTGCAGGAGACAATGACATGATATATTCAAAGTCCTGAAAAGGAAAAACCTGAAACCTAGGATATGCTACCCAGCAATATTATCATTTAGAATATAAAGAGATAAATTCTTTATAAATATCTTTATAAATACCAAAACAAATTCAGCAAAGCTAAACCTATCCTAAAAGAAATATTGAAGGGGCTTCTCTAAATAAAAAAAGAAGCAAGAATCTAGAGGAAAAGGAAAAATCACAATAGGAAAAGCAAATATAAAAAGGATTCACAATCACTTAAATAGGCCAGTATATAAATTGAAAAAAAAAATTTTTTTATAAGTGATGACTACAATTAACAGTAAGAAGATAAAGATGAAGATGTAAAAATAGGATATAAAAATCATGAGATTTGGGAGAGGATTATAAAAATGTAGGGTTTTCCTAGTGGCTTAGATGGTAAAGCGTCTGCCTGCAATGCGGGAGACCTGGGTTCGAACCCTGGGTCCACTCCAGTATTCTTGCCTGGAAAATCCCATGGATGGAGGAGCCTGGTAGGCTGCAGTCTGTGTGGTCACAAAGAGTCAAACACAACTGAGCGATTTCACTTTTCACTTTTAGAATGTGTGTGAACTTGTACACTTATCTGTTTAAAGCAAGTAAATATAGTTATGCATCAACATCCTTGAAATCCATGGCAACCACAAATCAAAAACATACAATAGATCCAGAAAGGCCAAAAGAAAAGGAACTCAAGCATACTACAAAAGTAAATCAAGCTATGAAAGAAAAAATTTTCAAACCACAAAAGGAAAGACAAAAATAATAAGTTAATGGAGAACTACAAAACGGGAAAATAGGTTTAAAATGACAATAACTACATACCCATCAATAATCATTTTAAATGTCAATGGACTAGGACTTCCCTGGTGGTCCAGCAGTTAAAGACTCCATGCTCCCAATTCAGGGGGCACATGTTCAACCCCTGGTCAGGGAACTAGGATCCAACATGCCACATAGTGCAGACAAAAAAAAAAGTCAGTGGACTAAAATGCTCCAGCCAAAGACAGAGTGGCAAATTGGATTTAAAAAGACAAGAACCTTGTATGCCTACAAGAGGCTCACTTCAGGGTAAACACACATACTGAAAGAGAGGATGGAAAAATATTTCATGCAAATAGAAACAAGAAAGTGGGGGTAGCAATACTCACATCAGACAAAAAAGACTGAAATAAACACTATAAAGAAACAGAAGGGCATTATATAATAATAAAGAGATCAACACAAGAAGATATTACACTCACTAACATATATGCACCCAATATGTGTTCTAAGTCACTTCAGTTGTGTCCGATTCTTTGTAGCACTATGGACTGTAGACTACCAGGCTCTTCTGTCCATGGGAATCTCCAAGAAAAAATACTGGAGTGGATTGCTATGCCCTCCTCCACAGGATCTGCCAAACACAGGGAATGAAACAGGTCTCTTACATCTCCTGCACTGGCAGGAGGGTTCTTTACCACTAGCGCCACCTGGGAAGCCCCACATCCAATATAGGTGTACCTAAATATATAAAGACAAGGCCCTGGTCCTAGTGTGGTTAGATTGACTAGTTTTCTGTGAGTATGGTTTCAGTGTGTCTGCTTGTTTGACCACTTCCAATTTGCCTTGATTCATGGACCTGACATTCCAGGTTCCTATGCAATATTGCTCTTTACAGCATCGGATCTTGCTTCTATCACCAGTCACATGCACAACTGGGTATTGTTTTTGCTTTGGCTCCATCCCTTCATTCTTTCTGGAGTTATTTCTCCACTGATCCCCAGTAGCATATTGGGCACCTAACGATCTGGGGAGATTCTCTTTTGATATCCTATCATTTTGCCTTTTCATACTGTTCATGGGGTTCTCAAGGCAAGAATACTGAAGTGGCTTGCCATTCCCTTCTCCAGTGGACCACGTTCTGTCAGACCTCTCCACCATGACCCGCCCACCTTGGGTTGCCCTGCAGGCATGGCTTGGTTTCATTGAGTTAGACAAGGCCCTGGTCCTAGTGTGATTAGATTGATTAGTTTTCTGTGAGTATGGTTTCAGTGTGTCTGCCCTCTGATGCTCTCTTGCAACACCTACCATCTTACTTGGGTTTCTCTTACCTTGGCGTGGGTTGTCTCTTCACGGCTGCTCCTTACCTTGGACGAGGGGTATCTCCTTACTGCCGCAGTTCCTGACCGTCAACGTGGGACAGCTCCAGAAGCCTCATGGATAGTTTGTATCCACTGTATGCCTAGGGCTGCATTTCCTATTATAGGAAGCTTTACAATAAACCTGGATATATTTTTCCACCAAAGCTATTTCCATCCAAAAATACGTCTTGAAACATTTTCTCTCATTTCTTCTTAGTACATTTCTTTGTGGTCCAGCAGTCACCCCAAAATTCGCATGCCCCCCTTCTTGTACATTGAATTCTTTCCTTTTCTCCCCAGGGGAGATGACCCCAAAGCCTCATGCAGATCAAGGATCGTCAGGCTATGTGCAACCCTCTTCATGGGCTCCACATGGTCTGAGCACAGAGACACGAAAACCCTCCACCCCATGCTGACTATGGCAGGTGGAATAGGAGCAGGATAACTGCAGTGAGGACTCCCGTTCAGAGAAGAGAAGCATGGGAACACATCTGGCACTGGTTCATGACAACGATCAGATGCTGATGGGCTGGAGGAGGAAGCCCCCTACCCCGGCAGTGGAGCTTTGTCCATTGTCCATGTCTCTGGGCTTTTCCTTCTGGGAGGCTCTGATCCCCCACGGCTATGCCTGAAATGGGCACTGGTGAGCAGGGCACTGGTGAGCAGGGCCCTGGGAGTTTCAGAGTGTTCACCTCTACTTCCTGTGCTGCAGATTGTGGATCCCAGCGTTGTATTAGGATGTAACGGTCATAGTCAACACTTTTTATTGTTTGTTCAGTGCTTTTTAAAAAAAAAAAAAAAAACAACTTAGCAGGCTTTCAATCTATCTGCTTCCGATCAGTTTCTTATATAAAACCCACAACTACAGACCTAGTGCAGCCATCATTCTAACACTGCAGGGGAACCAGGGGGGACTTGAGAAAGTTAAATTCAAACTTCCCCTGTGCCTAGCCACACTGCAGTTTACTTTGATGTGAAGACCTTTAGAGTGATATGTAAGGGCATCTCCTCCCAGAGCTCCCCTCTTGCTTTGCAGTCTGGGACTTCAGCTGGAAGATGGACAATGAGGATACACACCTGACTTGCTCCCACACTTGCGTCCTTTCTCACCTCTTCCCCGCCATCCTCCAGACCTGAGATCAGGGCTCTCCTGTCTATTCTCCTCTTTAGATAAAGCTCTAACGTCAGTTCTGTCAGGCTAGCTTCTTGATATATTACAGAGAAAGTTAAAGACATCCAGAATATCATTTTTCTTAATAAAGACTGTCTTTCAAGACCATTGTCTGGCTGAAGAATCTGATTTTTGAATGTCTGCAGCTCAATAGTCCTTATCGCCTTCTCTGAATATTTTTTCCTTTGGTCACTCTAACACCACTTTCAAGGCAAGCAGACCAATGCACTGACCAGGAAGGTCACCTACACAGAAATGCAAAAGAGAAATGCAAGTGATCCTAGTTTTCAAAATAGGATCCCGCTTACATCATTCAAGACTTCCTGTTTTGCTGAGGGTAAGTCCAAAATGTGTAAGAGTGTTCTGTGGGGTTTGATTCCTGCTACCTCCCCAACTTCATCTGGTCAAACTTCCAGCCTCACATTTTCACAAGAACCACACTGGACTTTTCTCAGTTCCTTCAACACGTTTTGCTGAGGACCTTCATAACAGCTTTAGTGTAGTCTGGAAAGCTCTTTGCCTCTCTCACTGACCATCTCCTGTTCATTCATTCCTCGGGTTTCAATTGAAAGGACCTGCCATGGCATCCCTTAGAGTACCTTGCACATTTGGGACTATTTAATTATTTTAAGCAACATATGATGTATCTCTGCTTCCCATTGGAAATCAGCTGTAGAGGGGGGCAAGAATGACCTCTCTTCTGTCTGCCTGGCACATCCTTAGGTCATCGTAATCTCTAATCTACATTAGAACAATGAGTTTCTAAAATGCAAATCTGCTTGAACTTCTCATTTTCACTCAGGTTAAAGTCAGTCTCCTTTATGCAGCTTCCAAGGCAAAGTGTGATCTGGCCCTATCTTGTCTCACTTGTCTCCCTCTCCCCTTCCGTATTCACCTAGATTGAAACATTGGTTAGGGTATTGTAGGGGCTGAACCTTTGCCTACAAGTCTTCAGGTAAGTTATACCTAACTCCTGGTATAAATGACTCTCATCCTTTGGCTCCTAGCTGAGAGAACTGCCTTGATGGATGGATGGACATGCCATTCATCCTGTTCTAGGCACCAGAAATGGTGCTAAGTGCAAAGGACACAGCATGAACAAGGCAGACAGCGACCCCAGGCTATCTGCCCTGGATAGCCTCACCTGAGGCTGAGTTACCTGTCTTTCCTCTGGGCTCCACTGGCTCTCTGAGAAACCTCTAGCAGTGCCTCATCACACGGCTGCAGGGATTGCTACCATCTGTCTCTCCTGTCTCCTGTCTCCTGCCACCCCAGAAGCTATTTGTTGAATGACTCTAGGAAGCATCAAAGTCCTCTTCTGCGGGTAGTTACAAGAAATAGGAAATGGCATAGAACAAATGAGCTGGGCCACAGACACTGCGGGCAGGGGGTGCAGGGCAACACGGACCAGGGGGCAAGGATAGACGCAAAGCAAACAGAAATGGCCCTTGCTCTTCCTCCTTTCTTAGGGAGTTACTGAAAGTGTGGTCCAAGAAAGGTGTTTGGAGCCAGACACAAAAGGTCACATATGTATGATTCTGTTTCTTCCATTACTGAAATAGGTACACCCGGAGAGGCTGCATGTGGGTTGGTGGTGGCCAGGGGCTGGAGAGAGAAAGAATGGGGGATGATGGGTTTTCTTCTGGGGGCAGGAAAACATTTTAGAACCAGGGAGAGGTGGTGGTCGCAGGACACTGTGAAATGTGATAAATGCCGCTGAACTGTACACTTTAAAAATGGTTGATTTTATTACATGAATTTCACCTAAGAAGGGAGGAAGGAAGGAAGGACTTGGAAGCTGGAGGAAGGGAGAGAGCATTTCTTTCCCCGGCCAGTCCCTGAGGAAGTCACAGCAACTCCTGGGACTCTGGGGCTTGGTCAGCTTTGACAGGAGAAAGAGTCTCCCAGGGTGTCTGGTTCTTCTCTAGGTACAGGTAAGCCTGGAACACCAGGACACTGGCTCCTATGTACCCAGGCATTGGCAAGAGTATCACAGTCTCCTCAGACACAGGGACTAGAACGACAGGCTTTCCTGGATGCAGAAGAGAATGCTCAGCACATGTGTGCACCAAGAACTAGGTCTCGAAAGCCAACGGTGAATAAGTGTGAGGGTGTGTGCTCAGCGTGTCCAGCTGAGGGGCAGCATGGTCAAAGGGCAACCACCCAAAAGGGCACTGCCTTCAAATCCTTCCTCTGCCAAAGAATGGCTATGTGATCGTAAGCAAGTCACTTTTCATTTCTGAATAAAAATAAGAGCCACAGCCATTGCTGCTGCTGCTGCTAAGTCGCATCAGTCGCATCTGTGCAACCCAATAGATGGCAGCCCACCAGGCTCCCCCGTCCCTGGGATTCTCCAGGCAAGAACACTGGAGTGGGCTGCCATTTCCTTCTCCAATGCAGGAAAGTGAAAAGTGAAAGTGAAGTCGCTCAGTCATGCCCAACTCTTAGCGACCCCATGGACTGCAGCCTACCAGGCTCCTCCGTCCGTGGGATTTTCCAGGCAAGAGTACTGGAGTGGGGTGCCATTAAGAATGAGAAATGGTACAGTCACTTTGGAAGACAGTTTGGCAGTTTCTTATAAAACTAAGCACACTCTTAAAGTTTTTTCTTACTTTATTGAAGTATAGTTGATTTACAAGGCTGTGTTAGTTTCTGGTGTACAGCAAAGTGCCTCAGTTTTATATATAGATATATAATAGTTTGCATTTGGTAGTCCCAAACTCCCACCCCATCCGTCCCCCTTCCTCCAGCCCCTTGGCAACTGCAAGTCTGTTCTCTTGTCTGTGAGTCTGTTTCTGTTTCATAGATAAGTTCATTTGTGTCATATTTTAGATTCCACATACAAGTGGTAGCAGATGGTGTTTGTCTTTCTGACTTCACTTAGTGTGATGATCTCCAGGTCCATACATGTTGCTGCAAACAGATTCACCTCATTCTCTTTATGGCTGAGTAGTAATCCATCACACACACACACACACACACACACACACACACTTCCACATACAAGTGGTAGCAGATGGTGTTTGTCTTTCTGACTTCACTTAGTGTGATGATCTCCAGGTCCATACATGTTGCTGCAAACAGATTCACCTCATTCTCTTTATGGCTGAGTAGTAATCCATCACACACACACACACACACACACACACACACACACCCCACATCTTCTTTATCCATTCATATGTCAATGGACATTTCGGTTGTTTCCAACACATACATATCTATCATCAGTTATCTTAAATGTCAATGAACTAAATACTCCAATTAAAAGAGAGAAAGGCAGGTTGGATAAAAAACAAGGGCCTACATTAAACATATTCTTTATGAACCCACAGTGGTGCTTCTAGGTATTTTCCCAAGTGAGTTGAAAAGTTATGTCCATGCAAAAACCTGCATATGGATGTTTACAGCAGCTTTGTTCATAATTGCCAAAACTTGGAAGCAAGTAAGGTGCCCTTCAGGAGGTGGATGAAGAGAGAAACTCTGGTTTCCATCCATAAAATGGAATATTATTCAGTGATAGAAATAAATGAGTGATTAAGCCACAAAAAGACATGTGCAGGGTATTGTGTGGACATAGAAGATATGCTTTTATTTGATGAACTTTCTATGTAAAGGGTATATGTAATAACCTGTTGGAAAGAAGCATTACTTTAAACCAAGGGCAGTGGCCTTTCTTAGACTTGTGGGAACAGGAGCAGGTGTGTGGGTTATGGAGGTACCAGAGCTCTCACTTCCTCTATGTTCTCAGGAGTCCTGGTGGTGACCTGGGTCATCCCCACCCACATTCTGCATACCAAGCCCAGGGTCCAGCCCTCAAACAGCAGTGAGATGGAGCATAAAGGAACCGGGGTGGCCCTTTTGGATTTTTCACACTCAGGATGGAGCCAAGAGCTGACCCTGAGGGATCTAGCATTGGGGTTAGCAGGCATTCAAGGCTTTAAAGTCCTATTGGGTGGCTCATTAGCTGTGTGAACTTGGATGAGTTACTTAACTTTCCTGAACTTCCATTTTCTTATTTGCAAGATGAGGATAACCCTTCAGAGGATTATTGGAAGGATTATGTGAAATAACATATTTAAGGTGACTCAAACCCAGTAAGCCCTGCATAATGATTTACGCCACTGTTACACAGCCACCCTTCCTTCTTACAACACGGTGGAGGTGCAACCCAGAGAGTGGAAGCAGCTGGTTCAAGGCTACACAGCTGGCTCATGGCTATCTGGGGCTTCCTCTGAAATCATTTCCCTGGCTGCCTTGGTCGGGCCTTTTCTGAGAATCCCTAACAGATAGGATGAATTGATAGCCTGCATTTCTTATCATAGTCAGCCCCCTGTGCCCATCAGACAATGGAATTACAAAATCATAGGCTGCTACTTTTTTTCCAGCTCTGCCACTAGTTTGCAAACTGGGATGGTTTGTTTGAGTTCCTTTTGCTGAGTTCCGCCCACTTCACGGAGCTGGCCTCCCTGTGGGAGACAGCAAGGCTCCAAGGATCACACACCTCTCCCTCTGCAAGAGCTATGTTAGCATTCCAGAGCCCCTGGCCTGCTCATCCTGCAGCCAGACCCGGTGCCAGACACCCCACTCCCACCTCTCCTGAGTGGACCCAGACTCATCAGCATTTCCCTGACTGTGTGACACCTTATCCCCTCCTCAAAAATGCTGCCTGACATACAGATCTTTTATACCATTAAAATGAATTGACAGTACGTTATTCTCTTTGGAACATTTCACAACAGCCCTGGAGATAATGAAAGACATGTCGGTGTTGTGAAATAGAACCAGGAGTTCCAGCTCCGTAAAGTTGTCTCTGACACCCCAAAGCCAGGCATTTGGTGACCAGCAGCGTCTGCCCTGGGCACATCTCCCCGTTGAAGTCTCTGCTACTTTGGACCCCCTCCCATCCCCTCCCCCCACCATGCTGGAGCTCCTGCCCCCATAACTACTGTTTCAGAAGCCATCACTCCTTCCCCTTCTCTGTGCCGCAGACCCTGCTGTCCAGACCACCCCAAGGGCTGGAGGAGCAGGTGTGAGCAGGTTAGGGCCAGGGCCAAGAAATGCAGATGGCCTTTAGAAGATGGAAAAGACAAGGAGATGGATTCTTTTCTGGAGGCTCCAGAAGGAATACAGCCTTGTAGAAACCTTGATTTTCGTCCAATGGGATATCTGATCTACAGAATAAGATAATAAATGTGTTATAACATATTATAACATGCTATTGGCCAGAGATGCATTAATATGTCTTTTGTTCAGTTCAGTTCAGTCGCTCAGTCATGTCTGACTCTTTGCAACCCCATGAACCACAGCATACCAGGCCTCCCTGTCCATCATCAACTCCCGGAGTTTACCCAAACTCACGTCCATTGAGTCGGTGATACCATCCAACCATCTCATCCTCTGTCATTCCCTTCTCCTCCTGCCCTCACTCTTTCCCAGCATCAGGGTCTATGTTGCAAGAGGAACGACAATTATTCTGCCTGCCTAGGAATTATTAAGGAAATATTACATCATTACAACAAAAATATAAGAAACAAGTTAACTATACAGTATTAGGGAAATGCACAGAAAACTGAGTATTTTTCAGGCAATAAAAATTAAGTTTAGAAAGATCATATAGGAAAAGGCTTATAATACAATGTCCAGCAAAAAAAAAAAAATGAGCTACAAAAAAGTAAAATATAAGGTGTAACTTCAACAATGCAAAGGAAAAATTACAGGAGAAAAATGCTTTAAGACAAAAATGTTACACTGGTGGCCTCAGGGTAACGTAATCATTTTTTGGTCCCTCCATCTTTTCCTTGTATGTTATGTACTTTCTAAAATATGTATCAGGAATGTATATTACATTTTAATCAGAAAACTACTTTAATTTCAAAATAAATCAGTCAGAATTATATAATTAGTTCATAGATAAATGTCATTTGGATAATTAACACATAATTTTTTTGCTTAGAAAATATCAACATACTAGTAAAGGCAACTTAAATTTATTGAGGGTATATATTGTAATCATATAATCTGTAATTATGAAATTATACCTAGTAGGAAGAATATAAAAATTTTTGACATATTTATATTTTGAATAAGTATAACCTTTTCTCTTTTCTTGTTCCAAAAATATTTTTGTCATTTTGTTATTCTGGTGCATACTTTCATTGCTCAGTAATAAACAGCATGCTTTCTTGTTTATGAGTATTTCAAAAAGACAGCATACTTTAAGGATCCCGTAATATAAAACACATGGAAACCATTTAGTTCTCAAGAAGAGAACTTAAGAGAAAAATAATATATTAAAAAATATAACACAGCTTTTGTTACATGGTCTTTAGTGAAAAATGTGAAAGTGTTAATTGCTTGGTTGTGTCCCACTCTTTGTGACCCCATGGACTATATATAGTCCAACATGAAATTCTCTAGGCAAGAATACTGGAGTGGGTAGCCACTATTGGTCCTTGCTGCTGCTGCGAAGTCGCTTCAGTCGTGTCCGACTCTGTGCGACCCCATAGACGGCAGCCCACCAGGCTCCCCCGTCCCTGAGATTCTCCAGGCAAGAACACTGGAGTGGGTTGCCATTTCCTTCTCCAATGCAGGAAAGTGAAAAGTGAAAGTGAAGTCGCTCAGTCGTGTCCGACTCTTCGCGACCCCATGGACTGCAGCCCACCAGGCTCCTCCATCCAAGGGATTTTCCAGGCAAGAGTACTGGAGTGGGTTGCCATTGCCTTCTCTGATTGGTCCTTAGTGCCAGTCAAATCATATTCAAACTTCTTAGATTAGTATTTTCTATTCATTCGGGTAATTTTACCTTTCCAATATTCTTTTCATTGACTCTAGCATAATCATCTCATCCACCTCTATCATTCTCATTACAGTTGAACAGGCAGTCAGGGCTTTATACTATCCTAAATTTGCTCAAGCTGATATTTCTACTGACAGTTACTCTCCTAATTACTTTCTAGACAGCTTTATTCATTTATTCCTCCAATACTGAGCTCTTAAACTTTGCTGAATTCTAGAAATGAAATAACTGAATGAGATTCTGGCTGTGAGAGAACTTATAATCTTATGAGGGATATTTAAAAAACAACAAAATACAGCATTATCCATGATATGACTAGAACAATAAAAAATCAGAGTTAACAGGAAGCGGGAAGGATAAGGATGGGAAAGAAAAAAAGATGCAGACAAAAGGAATGGCATGTACAAATGTCGAGACAAGAGTATACACAGAGGACACTGAAGAAGTTGAGGTGGGGTGATATATTAAGATGTAAAAGTTAAGTGTGTATGCACCATATAAATAGTTAGATATAATTGTTTCCAATAAAATTTACATTTTATTATGGATCAGAACCTTTTGGCATTAGACCAGAATTTTCAATAACGTGGAGCTTAAATATTGCTATTGTTTTAGTAAGAACCTCATGCCTTATCTGATTGATTTGCAAGTTATCTGAAATTCTTGTCTGAAATTCATTTGTATTTTTCCTGGCATTTATATGGTAGTGGGATAAAGATGATGTTTAGAATGTGTTTTATTTACTTTATCTCTATTGTAGAAAACATTTCTAGAAGCAGAGATGGGGAATAGTGTCCAGAGTGGACATTTACATAGTTAAATGATTTGCAGTTGAGAGTTTCCATCTGTCTTTAAGGGCCAACGAAGAGTGAGGATTTGGAAAGATGTATATTTACTATAGATATTGGAACAACTAAAATTTCTGGCTGGGGCAAAGTTAATTTCATGTATAAGGTCAAGAGAGAGAAAATAGATTCACACACTTGGAAATGAGTCTAACAAGAATCAACTTGACATTCTTAGTATACAACTTATTTTATTTGTTCTCAGAGGAGTTAGTGTCCTTGAGTGGCACAGAATTCTGCTTACAAAAAGGCACTGGGTTTCATGTAGATAAACTTTTCAAGTTATTTGATCCTATTGACAAAAAATCAACTCAAAGATGTTAAAAAAAAAAAAAAAAAGGAACAGTGTATCTCTCCTTAAGGAATGCTGGGTGAAATCCAAACAGAATCACACTGAAAGCAAACAAACATAACACAACACTTAGTATTAAGAAATTAGTGAGCATTCCCATAATGATATCTGGACTTTGGGAATTAACATATAAATGGAAATGCATCTCCTCTGTTTATGTTGGCTGCTCCACAGTATCCGGAACAACCAGTTTGCAAAGTGGGAAGTCTGGCCTGGTCTCAGTCTGTCTCTGTTTCTCCATTTCTGACTCAGCAATGTGAGCGTTTGATAGCGCTCCTAGGAAGCTTAGTTAGTGGTTCATGGTTTTAAGTAAAAGTGTTACAGACTCTTAACAGTAATCATTTTAACCCACCTGCTTGTTAATGCCAATAAGATAAGATAGTTGTGCTGGGATTATTTAAAAGTATCCAACACAGAAAGTAGTATCCTTTTGTGGGTTTAGCCTTGCTTTTCATTTTATTGACTGCTAATGACAATATTCTGAACTCATTTTATTAAATCAAAATGTTTGGGCAATTCCATTTTGTGCTGACACCACCCTCCAAAGCCTGTTGATTTTCCTTGTCTATTGCCAAGTAAAGTTATGGCTCACTAAAAAGATTGCTTTGTATTGTGACTGGAAGGAATACTGTTTAAAGAAATTCTTTCACTGTCTTCTTAAATTCCCTTTAAAGCTATAGTACATGTTAATACTGGAGAAGGAAATGGCAACCCACCCCAGTATTCTTGCCTGGAAAATCCCATGAACAGAGGAGCTTGACATGCTACAGTCCATGGGATCACAAAAGAGATGGATACAACCTAATGACTAAACAACAATACTACATTAATACAATACATGACAACCATTAAGATCTCTTGATCTTAAAAATTCCTCCAAAATTCCTAGTCTCATCATGCAGGAGACCAGGGTTTGATCCCTAGGTCAGGGACATCCTCTGGAGAAAGGAAGGACTATTCACTCCAGGATTCTTGCCTGGAGAATTCTATGAACAGAAGAATCTGATGGGCTATAGTCCTTGGGGTCGCACAGAGTCTAACTGAGTAACTAATACTTCTTATCATGTCTGAATCCAGATGGCATTTTAACTGCAACAGAATAGAAGTAGTCAATTGCTTCACTGAATCAGTTTCCCATCTTCTGTGAAACTGGTGTTTTTTAATCTCACTTATAAGTGTAAGTCATAACTTGGTTGGAAAGAAGGGCCATTAAAAATTACTGCCAGTGAGCAACTGAACAAGTTCAAAAAATGCTTACCAGGACTCACAGGATATTCATCAGACTCCACTTTGAAGTACAGATCAGGGCAATGGACAATACTGTGTTGATAAAAATCAACTCAAATAATAAACCAAAGAAATTATACCAATACAAACATCTAAGAAAATAGTTTCCTTATGCATAAGCATACTGATATGGAAAATTCAAAAGTCATTTCCCTGTGGTACCAGATTATCTTGAAGCGGGACACATGATGGTAGAGATGGCAGTTTAATTTCTGTATAATTTCATGGGCTGAAGGATGGTGGTTAGAGGGAGGAAACTGGACAGAGTGGAGGAAACTTCAAAATCCATTTCTAAGTCCTTATGTAAGTTTGGTCCCCATGAAAACTTGTGGGTTCATCCTCATGGGTCCAGTGTCTACCAAAATAATCCTTGTCATATTCTAGTTCATTTTTTTCCACTGACAAAAATACACATAGAAAGAAAACTATAAATCTCAACTCTTCGTTATCCTGACTTTCTTCTCACGTATTTATTCTGGCTTTTCCAAACTAACTTTTAAAAACTTCCAAATAAGGAGTAATTGCAACAAGTATTACTTTATAAAGGAAACAGAAATTTTAAAACTGAAGTAGTAAACTCAAAATTAACAAGCAGAATATAAAAGTTAAAATTCTCTTTCATCAAGCTTGTCAGAGCTGTAGTTCTTGGCAAACTCTTAACATAGCCAGAGTAAAGGAAAAACAAGTGGGTATTTTTCAAGACTTACTTCAATATATGGATTTTACTATTAAATATAATCCCCAAAAGGGGTTTGTCTGAATTTTAAATGCTAAATTTAATATAACATGATGATGGTCATAGCAAAGCTTGATTTATTACTTCTTTAGCCAAGTGAGTATAATATCAGGCAGAAGGCTATTATTATTAGCCACATTTACTAGGCAGATACTATATTTTAACAAATGAATGTTATAAACATTGTAAAATAGCATATGCTGCAAATGTTACATTCACTATCTAATTGTTGTAACCTCATAACCCCATGACTGAGAAAAGAAGATAGTATATGTGAAAATGCTTTGTAAACTATGGTGTACAGTGCAAAATAACAACTCAAAGGAGAAATATTTTCTTAGACAAAAAAAATGCTAAAAAATTATTTACTTTTCTCGCATAGTCTTCTCTGCTTTTCGTCACTTAACAAAACTAGCTTCCAGCATCCTTGCCCCTATGCAGCTTAAATATCAGTAGTGGAAAGTGTCTAACATTCAAAATGTATTTACTGAATACCACCTAGGGTCCAAAATCTTCCAGTTACCCTTTCATTTTTTCATATGGAGCCCAAACTCTGACTGAAAAGATGATTTTGTAAGAACAGGGTTTCTGGCATTAAGTCAATAAGAAGGTAGGAAATTGAGAGCATATTCTTCCAGTTGCCCCAAATACGCCTCAGGTAGACACACTTGTACAATTTAACTGAGTACTGGCCTGAGGTATGCTTCTGATTGATATGAGGGGGTCACCTGTAGTGCTCTATTGAAAAATATGCTTAGGACAGGTCTAAATTCAGGAAAAAGTGATGTCAGTCATTAATTATGAATATACTATATATAGGAGGGAGGAAGGACAATATTTATAATTTCTTGTGCTGAAATTTTCACTGAAGTTTCTAGAGGGAAACTTTTAAGTTGAAGAAGGTTTAAGGAAAAGTGTTTTTGTTTGTGAATGTGGATATGTGTGTAGGAGGGAAAGAAAGAGGAAGGGGAGGAGCAAAGAATGCAAAGGTAAAGGTAACATGTGGGAGAGCCTGGGAGGGTGGTATAGCATGATTTCAGGACTGTTTTTGTAGCTTTTATGTAAAGTCCAAAATTATTTTAAAATACAGTTTTTAAAAAATTCCCCGCATATTTGTAAAGTTTTCCTGTTGGTAATATAAACGACAAGTAGGAAGATTAAAAGCAGCAAAAGACCATGCAGTGTAGCTTCTTGGAAGGGGATAAAACCAAGGCATTAAAACCAAAACCACTTTGGGAAAGTGAGTAGTATTTAAAAGTTCACATAGGGACAAAAAATTCTGAAGGAAACCCATGCAGTTGCTAGGTTAGTAGTGATACTAACGTATCTGATGCTGGGAGGGATTAGAGGCAGGAGGAGAAGGGGACGACAGAGGATGAGATGGCTGGATGGCATCACCGACTCGATGGACACGAGTCTGAGTGAACTCCAGGAGTTGGTGATGGACAGGGAGGCCTGGCGTGCTGCGATTCATGGGGTCACAAAGAATCGGACATGACTGAGCGACTGAACTGAACATATCTGATAGCCATTTTTCATCTTTGAAATCTAGTTACAAATTAAAAACCGAAAATTTGGTTCATTCTTTGGAACAGTCAGCAGTTCTAGAATCTTATAATAAATACTGAAGAAACCTAACATTTCTCATTCTGTCAATCTAATTTACCCATCTGGACACTGCTGATGATGTTCACTCCAAGTTTGCAGACTGCCTTAAACACCTCAGACACAGTATTCCCAAGTCTGTATTGAGGATGTGCCAAGGAGAGGCAGAGGAGTATGCCCAAGAACTCAGTGCTCTTTGAGTACCAAGGTAGACTGCACAATAAATTATCATTTTCAACCAAAACCACATAAACTCTGTTATATACCAATATGTATTATTGTTCATAATATTATAAGTGATGTCTCTCTTTCTTATAAGTCCCCCCCCCCTTTTTTTTTTAAACTCTGGGACTTCAGAACCTCATTCCAGAACAGGAAAAGAAGATGGCAGAAACTAAAATGTGCATTTCTTTGTGCACCTGATGGAGATGAAAACCATCCTTTCATTCCTGTGTGGCCAATATCCCTGAGAGTAACAGATTCTGAAACTGACCATATGTGAGAATAGAATAGGTCCTGAAACCAAGAAAAATTATTCTGCATCACTTCACAGAGGAAAAAAGGTTCTTTTCTTTTCCTTCCTCCTTTTCTTCAACCTCCTTCCCCCACTTCCTCTCTCTTCTCCCCTCCCTCCCTCCTGTTTCTCTCTCTTAAGTCAAGTGTCACAGTAACAGATAATAGGAAGAAAAATGTCTGTCTTTCTTAACCAAGAACTTAAGTTCCAGGTGACTGGGCATGGCTGGTGGGAAGCAGTGGAGGGATTGGGGCTCTATGTTCGGGTCCCAAAAGGCAATGTTGTTAATGCCTTCCAAAGCCAAAAATTAGAACCAGGACTAAGATGTACTTTGAATTACACATTAAACAAATGCTGAGTCCTAAATGATTGCTTGGGCGGGCGTTAGGGAAACTGAAGAAGTGCTTAATCATAGTTTCTGCCCTCAGGATTATTATAGAGAGGGAGAAAAAGACAGTCGTTTTCTTAACCAAACTGAAATATACAGCAAAAATTTGGCCCAAATACAAAGTGACAAATGAAGTCATGTACATATAGATGGGGAAACAGTGGAAACAGTGGCTGACTTTACTTTTGGGGGCTCCAAAATCACTGCAGATGGTGATTGCAGCCATGAAATTAAAAGACGCTTACTCCTTAGAAGGAAAATTATGACCAACCTAGACAGTATATTAAAAAGCAGAGACATCACTTTGTCAACAAAGGTCCGTCTAGTCAAGGCTGTGGTTTTTCCAGTAGTCATGTAAGGATGTGAGAGTTGGACTATAATGAAAGCTGAGCACCTAATTGATGCTTTTGAACTGTGGTGTTGGAGAAGACTCTTGAGAGTCCCTTGGACTGCAAGGAGATCCAACCAGTCCATCCTAAAGGAGATCAGTCCTGGGTGTTCATTGGAAGGACTGATGTTGAAGCTGAAACTCCAATATTTGGGGCACCTGATATGAAGAGCTGACTCATTGGAAAAGACACTGATGCTGGGGAAGATTGAGGGAGGGAGGAGAAGGGGACGACAGAGGATGTGATGGTTGGATGGCATCACCGACTCAATGGACATGAGTTTGAGTAAACTCCAGGAGTTGGTGATAGACAGGGAGGCCTGGCATACTGTGGTTCATGGGTCACAAAGAATTGGACACAACTGAGCGACTGAATTGAACATAGGATTTTATCAGACTTTCACATTATGGAACTCTTTAGCTCCAGAGGTTTATAAATATATCTTAAAGAATCATGTGCTTTTTCTGCAGAAAAATTGTGTCAATGAACAATATTTCAAATACCATTAAATCATTAAGTTTCATAGTGTGGTCATAAAATCACTGATTTAAGTGATGAAACTGGTGGCCTTCTGGCACTACTATTTTATCATCATCTTGTAAGATGGTAAGTGGCTTCCCTGGTGGCTCAGTTGGTAAAGAATCTGCCTGCAATGCGGGAGACCTAGCTTTGATCCCTGGGTCAGGAAGATCCCCTGGAGAAGAAAATGGCAACCCACTCCAGTACTCTTGCCTGGAAAATCCCACGGACGGAGGAGCCTGGTAGGCTACAGTCCATGGGGTCGCAGAGTCAGATGCGACTAAACGACTTCACTTTCATTTCCTTTCCTTTGTAAGATGGTAAGAGGCTAGAGTATGGTTTCAGATGCTTACCCATGAAATCCTATAAAGGGCTTTGTCTGTCTATAATCAGTTACTTTTGTCCTTTTCTGCATTCTGAGCAATGACTGCTTTTCTCACTAAAATCCTATGTAAAATCTATCAGAGTCAATATTTTTACCCACCTATTTCTGGCAGGAGGCATGGGCTCATAGGAGGAAACTGGAATGCTGGTAAATGTTCTCAAAGTAGTCGTCCAGTCCACTACCTTCTTTGTGGTGGTCTTGTCCACGATTACCATCAGCCATTGCAACTAAGATCCTAAGGAGTCAGTTGATTTGTAATTCACCTTACTCAATAGAAAGGATTTGTCAGTGTTGAAATGATCATTTCCTATTTGGACAATAATAATTTCAGATGTTGCTTCTGTGAAAGTATGTTCCAGGCCTATTTAGCAACCTGGATATAGTTCATGCAGGACAAGAAGTTATTTTGTGTGTGTGCATGCTAAGTTGCTTCAGTCATGTCCGACTCTTTGCGACCTCATGGACTGTAGCCCTCCAGGCTTCTCTGTCCATGGGATTATCCAGGCAAGAATACTGGAGTGGGTTGCCATGCCCTCCTCCAGAGGATCTTCCTGACCCAGGGATTGAACCTGCATCTCTTATGTCTCCTGCCTTGGCAGGCAGTTTTTTTTTTACTACTCATGCCACCTGGGAAGCCCTTTAATTTCTCACTCTTCTGATTTTTTGCTTTGCAGTCTTCCAACTGTCCATAAGATGTGCCTTCATGGAGAGGCCAAATTGGTCAGTAATATAGTTCCACGTTTATACATCACTTTCATGTAAGAATCAGCTTGAAGGATATTAGTTATTTCTTCAAATAAAGAATCCAGTGTTGTGATTATGTCTGACCTCTGCGAGTAGAATCTGTTTTGTCCTCATGAGCCTTCCAAAGTCTGAACAAATCTAAGATGGTTTTGAGACATGACCACAAAGGCACTTTAGTTTCAAGGATGGCCATTCTAGTTCCTGGATATGGCATGAATCCTCTTGTGCCATGTTTGCATTCTGACCCAACTTTAAAAAGTTTTGTTGATATTATTATTAAAAAAACTCAACACGGAGATTATGTTAAGTGGCCAGTGACTGATGAAAGGACATTCCAGTTTGAAGACTTGGTTACTTTCTTCAAAGGAGTGATGAAGTGGTCTGATTAAGTCAGATTTCTATGGGTAGAATTTGATTCTAAAAGAACTACTGAATATTTAGATAATCATTTATTATTAAAAGCAAACTAATGGCTTTTTCATTTTAATGAGTGACTAGTTGAGATTCATATAAGTCAATTGACAGAATAAGATACAAATTGAGTAGATAAATATTTCTTAAACTCTTATCAGTAATCTGTTTATACTACCTAACACCCCAGAGGTCTTACCTCACAAGTGGGTTAGGAGTGAGAATGAAATGGCACAAATAATGAAACCTATTTACAGTTCCAACTGTTATATTGTACTAATCCAATAAATGGCAGGTGACATAAAATATTATTGTGTAAAATAAGAAAAATGAAATCCACACATGTTAAATTCTGTAAGTGTATATATGCCTATATATGCAGGCAAAGGCATAGAGAAATACCCAAGAGGATTCACACCAAATTGCCAACAGTGGTTTCCTTTAGGGGGAGGAGTAACAGGGAAGATGTGTTAAGGGTAGGTGAAAAGGGACTTTTGTTTTCCTTTATATAATATTTCTGAAAGTTTTATAATAGAGCATATTCAGTTCAGTTCAGTTCAGTTCAGTCGCTCAGCCGTGTCGGACTCTTTGCGACGCCATGAATCGCAGCACGCCAGGCCTCCCTGTCTATCACCAACTCCTGGAGTTTACTCTAACTCACGTCCATTGAGTCAGTGATGCCATCAAAATATTATATTATATTATTTTCAAAAGGAAAGAATAATATTGTAAAGGGATACCAAAATATCCACTGGTAGTTGTGTGATGAAATTATTCTAAAAATGTCCATTCACAATAAATGCACACTTCATGGTGCTGAGATATAGCACTGTTTGGGAATAATTTGGATCCAGCAGATACCCAGTGGTTCCTGTTTGAATGAATGGCTGGGAAACCACTTATGGTGACCTAGTCAAATTATTAACCCCTGTGAGCCATAGTTTCCTTATCTGTAAAATTAATCTAATAAATATTGAGCACAGTATTTATCCCCTTTTTAAAAAGGAGAGTTACTTGGGTTTTATTTTAAAGATTGAGACTTTTGAAATGCATGTTTGAAAATATAATTTTTCCTTATGAAATTCTATGACTAGTTTACATTGAGTACAGTTTGGATCAAGGTGTTTTGAGCACACATCTGTAAAGTCCCGGCAGGTGTAAGGATTTCTCATTACTACTACTTTTGATCAAGGTGTTTTGAGCACACATCTATAAAGTCCTGGCAGGTGTAAGGATTTCTCACTTCTACTACTTTCTAGTGAGTTATCTAAGAGCCAAGCTTAATTTCAGAGAATGTCTCAGGGAACTAAAATGCTACCAATAGTAAGTTTTTAAAACTCCAAGTCATGAACACAATTGAGCTCCAGTACTTAACTCTGAAGTCAGGGCAGGGCATTAATTCACCAGCAGCTTTTGTAGAAAAGTATTTATGGGGATGTTGGTGATGGTGGCAAAAAGAAAGGGTACAACTGCTGGAAACAAGATGATTTTAAACATGTTCGTCAAAATCTTGGTTGTTCCTAAGACAGATGCCTTTAGTTCTTGTTCCTCCTTGAAGGGGTTGTGGTAAATAACCACACAGTTTAACTCATTTTGTAAATTTAAGATAATCACACATGTACATTTAAACCGAGTGTCAACATGGGCAACAGGGTTCTCTAAAGGATGAAATGTAGCAACACAGGTTTAATGCTCAGATTCTGACCCCAACCTAGCTTATCCCCACTCTCTCAGTAGTTTTGAGCATTAACAACAAGTCTCAATGCTTTATCTATAAAAAATATTTGTGAATAATATATTTAGTTACGATTATTATAAGAAGGGGATAGTACATATAACTGTTGAACTAACACAGTGCCTTCTATACAGAAAAGTCTCATGATAAGTAACCAAATACTAGTCTCAATTCCTCAGATTTCCTAAAGAAATTAAGTTCTGCAATTCTTTATGCTACTATATTTTGCTTGCACTAAAGCTGGGGAAAGGCTTCACAGGTTTCTTTTTTGCTTTTTATGGAAAGGCGGTCTCTACGGAATATCTGATGCATGAGAAGTGCTATGATGGTCAGTCTGGTGGAAGAGGTGCCCGCACTTTCATCAGTCCCATCAAAGACTGTCTGTACGATCAACAGAATAGCCATGTAATTGACAGAACACCTATTATTGTCATCATTCTTACTGCTTTTGGATGCATCAACAATAGCTGATTTTTTTAATATTATTTCATTGGATTCTTACAGTGCCTTATGAGAGATGCTTTAATCACTATGTTAACAGAAAGCAGAGTCCTAGAGTAGTTATATAACTTGCAGATGCCACATAGCAGTGAGTGAAAGAGCCAAGATTAGAATGAGGGTTGCTGAGAACTGGACAGGCCCTCCCACCAGGGAAGATGGACTAAAACTCTCTGCAAGAACAGAGTCCAGGGCCGTGGCAGGCTGGTGGGCCCTGTGGTTTGTCTGCACCCTGACTTGCTCTAGGCTTGACTGGGAATCCCAACTTGTCCGATTCCAAAGTTTCCCAAGCTTCCACCAAACAAGAGGTTCACCACTTGAGTAGTGACTGAACAGCTTTAAAAGACAATCAAAAAGGAATGTTCTTCAAAGAACTGTCCCTGCGCCCCCAAAAAGAAACAAAAATAACAACTTGTCAGGAATCCCAGAGATTCCAGCCATGAATCACAGATTTTTAAAGTAGTATCTTCAAAAACTAAAGTCTTATGTGAGAAAGTGTTTTAATTATGATTCATTATCATAAAATGGAAGATAAACAATGTTTTTATTCTACCAAGGAAGTAAACATAATCTTTTATGAGAAGTTAAAAAATGCTCATAAAGTTTGTGGTCTCACAAGACTGAAGCAGTGTGGTTGTACAACTTGAATGGAAGGTAATTCTTTCCATTTGATGTACATTCCTGGGGACAGGACAGGGCTCATCAGTTCTTTGATATGTTACTTTTTTTTAAAGTTTTGCATAAATCCTCTGAATTCTATGTGTTTCTAGCAAAGAAAAATTACTACCTTTGCCTACACTGCTGTCAGTTTTAAGTCACTGTGTAAGGAAACACATACCAACATAATTTCTTAGATTAAGTATAATAATATTCCATGTGCAAAATAACAGAAGAAGCTACTGTTTAGGAATCAGATTTTCTCCTCTCTTTGATGTCTTTATTACTAATATTTAGCCCTTAATTTGCATGATTATCAGCATTTTAAATTCATTGTACAAGACACATTTGTCAAGAGAAATCTCCTGAGCTTTATCTTTTAATCTCAGCAGTTATGTCCCATTTCCACTATGGCATGCTGACATATTGGTTTTTAATCTTTCCCTGGCAAAACTATATCCCCATCTTATCTTTTCAGCTGTCCTGTGAACTCACCATGGAAAATGGCTTCCATGTTATGACTTCTCAAGTATATACCCAAGAGTTTTACATAAAGTTTTGTCCAATTGAAAAAAAAATTACATGATAAAACAGTAACAATACTATTATGGAACAAATGATAGAAATCTCCTAGCCTAATTTGAAATTAATTTAATGAAATTACCACTTTTTGAGGAAATATAAAGTAACTTTATTTTTTATTACAAAATAGAAAAACCATTTGTTATGAGAAGGGGCATGGAAAAGACAGACAAGAGAAAGTATTGATAAAAACCAAATACAATTCTATCCTTTTCAAAATTTTTCAATTTATGTTCTAGTATTATTATGTGCCTTGTATTTATGTGTGTTTGTGTCTAGCCCTGGGTATTATCTAGAAAACTTTATCAAAGCAAGAGTTGAAGAATTAGGTGGGGTATTTGAATGCTTTAATAGTAAGACAAATAACTAACTTGAAATTGTTTATCCCTCACTATTACACAGCTGCAAAAGTAGTTGCTAAAATATGGGATGAGGAAACAATATTTTCAGATTAGTCATTCTTAATGGCACAGCATTAACCATTCCAGCATGACACAGAATTGACTAAAATTCCAAAAATCTGGAATGTGGCATAAATAGGTAGTATATACTTCATTCAGCATACTTTGTTGTTCTGAACAGTAATTATCTAGGAAAGCAAACTTGGGTGGGTCCATTAGATCCCTTCTAACTCCAGACTCTGATTCTTGAGTGATTACCATTATAATCTTAATCTTATACATTTCAAAATTTTTCCAGAGTAAATCAACACATATAATGCTTAGTCTTAAACTAGAGGTATGGTACAGATGTTATTGAGATAACACTAAAATCCGTGGAACATCTTGTTAAAGAAAACTGCAGTATAAAATTTACTACTAACTGGTAAACACAAATTTTGACAGAGATTATTTACATTTATTAGAAAAATATTTCAGATATTATGTGACATTCTAAAACTTAGAACAGTATTTGATAAGCAATATTTAAAGTCTTATTCTTAAGAAATCTTTGCAAGTGGAGTCTGCATAGATAGTAGAATGAAAAGTTCAAATATAGGACAGAGCCTCCAAAGACTGACTTTTTAAAGTAAGCATTTTGTACCAAATCCCCAATGTCTCAAGGCAGGCCTGGTACACTGTTGGCAGTTAATAAATATTTGTTGGTTATTGAATGAACCAATGTCTGAAACTACCCATGACATGACATCATGATGACTTCTTTTTGTTGGTCCTTTAAGTACTGTAGGGGTTGTGACTTATCACAGATTTATAAAAATTATTCTGTATTTTGAAGAGAATTTATTGGGATGCAGACTAGAATGGGGGAAAAGCATAGTACATGGAGTCAGATGATATGCGTTCAAACTGTGATTCTGTTTACTAACTAGCTGTGTGACCCTGGCCTGTTTTCTCAACCACCTCTAAGCCACAATGATCTCATTCCCAAAATGTGAAGATATTTCTTTCTCAGTTATGACCTGAGACTCAAATAATATGACAGATAGTAAAACACTGAACTGAAGAGCAGAGAAAAAATATTACTGGGCAGACTTTGCACAAGACATCAGACATCTACTTCCAATTTTGTTATAAATTTCCTATATATATCCCTGCATTTGCTTATTGTATTGTCAAATGTCCTTATCTCTAAATTGAAAAATATTTTACCCATTGGGAAAATGTGCTCCCTCTCAAAAATATCCTGATGGTTACTTTGAACTGTCCTGCTGTATCAAATATATGGGCTTCCCTGGTGGCTCAGTGGTAAAGAATCCACCTGCCAATGCAAGAGACATGGGTTCCATCCCTGCATCAGGAAGATCCCCTGGAGACGGAAATAGCAACGCGCTCTGGTATTCTTGCCTGAGAGATCCCATGGACAGAGGAACCTGGTGGGCTACAGTCTATGGGGTCACAGAAGAGTCAGACATGACAGCGACTAAAACAAAAACAGCAGCAATCAAATATATGGCTGAACATTTTCTTTTCCAATATTTTCCTTCCCACACTCTTCCTTCCCATGTGAACATATGCTATTCATGTTGCTAACAAGAATTTCAAGGTTAAGAAGTTTGGCCACAGAAACAGCTCCTCCCCACCAATCTCTTTCATCTTCCTTCCTTTACACCTGAGTCTCACAGACCTCTAAGAGCTTTGATTGTAATATTTACAGATAAGAGTTAAGGTAATGATTCACAAAACCATAAAAGGAGATGAGAGAGAGACAATGAGAAAACCAGGTACGTGTTGAGATTCTATCTTAGAAAAGTCTATGGTGCCTTTTGTCAATGGTTAGCACATACATTTTAATAGGAAAAGAAGGAAGTCTTAATTCCTGCAAATGTCCAGAAAGTCTTGTACAAGGCTAAAGTGTTTCATAGGAAGGAGTTCTGAGGGCAAGACCCAAGCCTGATAATTCCAGATCATCCAGAAGAAAAATCTGTGAACACAAAGTAATGAGCATAAAATGTGGGTCAGGCATAAGTCCAAACAGGCTGACTCAGTGCTCACAGGAGAGGGCAGAAAAGAACATACAACTCACAGAGGCCTCACCCCAGTTCTCTCCAGGAGGATGCTAGAAGGAGACAGAAAGAACTGGACAACTACATCTGTTCCACATTTATAACAAAAGTGCCAAGTCTCCATAAAAACAAATACGTTGCTTTGCAATCATGCTGAAGCTGGAGGTTTTAGCACCCACAAGAGTTACATAAATAGGGGGAAATTATCTCATTGGCAGGGAAATATACCTGTTTTTGATTCCTTCCCTCTAAACTCCCATGGCCAGTGTCAATGTTATCATTTGCTCAGTGGAACTTTATTAGAGGACAAAGTCGAAGACAAAAACATCTGCTCTGGCATAAATTCTCCCAGATGCATAGATAAAGATGCTTCACGTAGAAAATATAGTCAATTTAATAATCTCCTCCTGCTGTTGCTGTTTCTATTTGTTATTTTTTAATGTATTTACTTGTATAACATCATCATATATAGCAAGATCTGGCTTGGGAAAACAGATTTTTATGAATTCTATGACATTTTCATGGAGAAAAATAAACAAGGCTAGAAAATACCTTTCATTAAAAAATAACAATTTTCTAAAAATCTTACAAAATTCTTCAGTACACTTGGCTTGATATACTATTAATATGAATAATAAATGATGAGTGTAAGAGATTTGAGAGCCCTAAATGGCAACCCACTCCAGTGTTCTTGCCTGGAGAACCCCAGGGACGGGGGAGCCCGGCGGGCTGCTGTCTAGGGGTCTGCACAGGCAGACACAACTGAAGTGACCTAGCAGTAACAGGAGAAGCAAATAGGCTCCTTGAACTTTTATGTTGTGTATTTTGAGCACCTGGTTAATTACCAGATATAGTAAATGTGCTTACTGAATAATTATTGAGTAATATGTATAACCTGTGGTGTGTATATATTTAGTGAAATATAGTAAGAGTGAATANCCATCGTGATTATCTGGGTCATGAAGATCTTTTTTGTACAGTTCTTCTGTGTATTCTTGCCACCTCTTATGTCTTTTGTTACCTGAACATTATTGACCAGAGTGTTTCAATATTCACCTACATTCCAATTCGCTGGCCACAGGCACTTCTTTCTGCAAAAATACCCCAATCGATAATGTGTTAAGCCAGAATGTTTGAGATGATTTGTTACAGCAGCCAGTGAACCAGTGAAGTTGCTCAGTCATGTCCGACTCGTTGCAATCCCATGGACTGTAGCCTACCAGGCTCGTCCATCCATGGCATTTTCCAGGCAAGAGTACTGGAGTACTTTTTCCTTCTCCAGGGGATCTTCCTGACCCAGGGATCGGACCCAGGTCTCCCGCACTGCAGGCAGACGCTTTACTGCCTGAGCCACCAGGGAAGCCCAGTTACAGCAGCAATAGGAAGCTAATACGGAGAAGGCAATGGCACCGCACTCCAGGACTCCTGCCTGGGAAATCCCATGGGCAGAGGAGCCTGGTGGGCTGCAGTCCATGGGGTCGCGAAGAGTCGGACACGACTGAGCGACTTCACTTTCACTTTTCACTTTCATGCATTGGAGAAGGAAATGGCAGCCCACTCTAGTGTTCTTGCCTGGAGAATCCCAGGGACGGGGGAGCCTGGTGGGCTGCCGTCTATGGGGTCACACAGAGTCAGACATGACTGAAGTGACTTAGCAGCAGGAAGCTAATATGGTGGGTGTAAAGCTGAGATAAGCAACAGTACTTATGGCAGTAATTAGTGTTTATTGAGTGTATATAATAGGTCAGACATTATTCTTCTGCTTTCTGTATTNCGTCTATGGGGTCACACAGAGTCAGACATGACTGAAGTGACTTAGCAGCAGGAAGCTAATATGGTGGGTGTAAAGCTGAGATAAGCAACAGTACTTATGGCAGTAATTAGTGTTTATTGAGTGTATATAATAGGTCAGACATTATTCTTCTGCTTTCTGTATTAGTGGGCTAGGGCTGCCATAACAAAATACCACAGACATTTGTTTTCCTAGGTTTCTGGAGGATAGGTGTCCAAGATCAGTGTGCCCACAGGGTTTATTCCTCCTGCGGTCTCTTTCCTTGGCCACCCTTTTGCTCTCTCTTCATGTGGTCTTTTCTCTGTGTGCCCATTTCTTTGTCTCTTCTTCCCACAAGGACACCAGTCACATTGCATTAGGGCCCCACCCTAATGGCCTCATCTTAATGTCATCACCCCTTAAAGGGCCTGTCTCCAAATAAATTCTGAGGTACTGGGAGGCTAGGGCTTCAATGTGTGAATTTGGTGGGGGACACAATTCTACTCCTAATATGTGGCTTATCTCATTCAATTCCCAAGTAACCCATGCATTAGAATCCTTATTGTCATAATTTTACAGATAAGGAAACAGGCTCAGAGTGGTTAAGTTGCTTCTCTAAATTTACATAGCAAATAAATAGCAAGGCCAGGTCTGAGAATAATCAGTTCATATCCTTTGCTCTTTGTTTCTATGAGAGAAATGACTGCCATTTGGGATTTGCAGGTGCACGGGGGCTGAGGAAACACTGATGAAGGAATGAGTGGGAGTCGCTCCCACGACTCCTAGAAGAACACGGGCCAGGTTGGGCTGAGCCTGAACGCAGCTTGTGCCCCACTTCCCCAGGTTGGCAGGGAGTGCTTCCAGGGGAAAACCAAAAACCAAGCAGGAGGTGGGTGGCCAGGAGGGGCGATGAGAGCGGAAAGGTGCTATCTACTATTCCCCAAATGAGCACACTCCTCAGAGGTTTTCTGCGTGAGGGGGTGGTCTGGTTTCTCTTAACCCTCAAAGAACTGTGGCAGACAGTTTTGTAGCTTGAAGTATCCCATGGGCAGCACTGGGAAGCTAGTGTCAAGTCCCTCCACCTCTAACTCCAGATTTCAGGTACTCAGATGTCCCAAGAGAGCTCCTCTTCAATATGGACAATCGCAGCCAGCTGCAAAGGAGGGATGGACAGTGACACGACCAGCTGTCTCTTGGACACAGGTGGCTGGCCAACAGCCAGAACTGCGGCTGGACTTGCCTTGACCTGGCCTGACAGCTCATTTTGGTCACTGTGGCAAAGGAGACAGCTGCCCATGAGGGCCAGGCAGGTCTTTGGCTGGTTTCCCAAATCAATGGGAATGGCCCAGTTACCTCTTGGGACTGCAGAGAACAGTGGCCTCGGAGTGCTCAGCCCTCAGAGCATGGAGCTCCAGCAGACCCTTCCCCAATCAGACTCTCAGCTTGCTGTGGTCCAGAGCCCGCCATGCGGCCCACCATGCAGCCCACCATCCCTGCTCTTGACATCTTCTCTCCATTCTATCCCAATCTGTAACAGCAGAAGGTAGAGACACTCGGCAACAACTTTATCGTGATCCAATATGGTACTCATAGAGGGTCACTCAGTCATGTCTGACTCTTTGTGACCCCACAGACTGTGGCCTGCCAGGCTCCTCTGTTCATGAAATTCTCTAGGCCAGAATACTGGAGTATGTAGCCAGTCCTTTCTCCAGGGATCTTCCCAACCCAGGGATTGAACCCTGGTCTCCTGCATTGTAGGCAGATTCTTTACTGTCTGAGCCACCATGGAAGCCCCATAGAGGGGAATTTGAGGCCCAAAGGGTCAAATAGAAGCTAATATGGCTCCCATGTCATCCTAGGCTCTTGGTGTGAGAAAAATGCAAATATTATGTAGCCTTATTCTTCCCACTCACCATGACAAGAGTTGAATTTCCTGTATAACATTCCCAGGGTAGAATGATTACCCAGCCTTTACTTAAACTCCTTCAGCC
>SJYX01007690.1:41220-55201 GCA_006410675.1 Oreotragus oreotragus | reverse complement strand
CCAGGGCTGATCTCCTTCAGAATGGACTGGTTGGATCTCCTTGCAGTCCAAGGGACTCTCAAGAGTCTTCTCCAACACCACAGTTCAAAAGCATCAATTCTTTGGCAATCAGCTTTCTTCATAGTCCAACTCTCACATCCATACATGACCATTGGAAAAACCATAGCCTTGACTAGATGGACTTTTGTTGGCAAAGTAATGTCTCTGCTTTTTAATATGCTATCTAGGTTGGTCATAACTTTTCTTCCAAGGAGTAAGCATGTTTTAATTTCATGGCTGCAGTCACCATCTGCAGTGATTTTGGAGCCCCCCAAAATAAAGTCTGACACTGTTTCCACTGTTTCCCCATCTATTTCCCAGGAAGTGATGGGACCAGATGCTTGACAACGTCCAATTTACCTTGATTCATGGACCTAACATTGCAGGTTCTTATGCAATATTGCTCTTTACAGCATCGTATTGTACTTGCATCACCAGTCATATCCACAGTGTTGTGGATGTTGTAGGTGTTGTTTTTGCTTTGGCTCTGTCTCTTTATTCTTTCTGGAGTTATTTCTCCACTGATCTCCAGTAGCATATTGGGCACCTACCGACCTGAGGAGTTCATCTTTCAGTGTCCTGTATTTTTGCCTTTTCATACCATTCATAGGGTTCTCAAGGCAAGAATACTAATGTGGCTTGTCATTTCCTTCTCCAGTAGTCCACATTTTGTCAGAACTCTCCACCCTGACCTGTCTTGGGTGGCCCAGCTCCCAAGCCTTTACATGGCACAGCTTATAGTTTCATTGTTAGACAAGACTGTGCTCCATGTGATCAGTTTGGTGAGTTTTCTGTGATTGAATAGGTTATCATCAAATAAATTCACATTTTAGCAAGCATTTTCTGCATAGCAAATTCTGAAGTGAGACATAATACAAAATGGGTATTTTTGCTTGCAATTATGTTGAAGTGTCTTTTAACTGCTTCTCAAACATTTTTAAAGGCTGTACAACATCCTTCTTGTGGCAAGCAAAATCAAGTTCCCTGACCAGGGATCAAACCCAGACCATCTGCATTGGAAACACAGATTTTCAACCACTGGACCACTAATGAAGTTTCTTTCAAACACTTTTATGATTATCATGATAATTCTTAAAAAGATGGGACTACCAGACCACCTTACTTGCCTCCTGAGAAATCTGTATGCAGATCAAGAACCAACAGTTAGAACCAGACATGCAACAGTGGACTGCTTCAAAACTGGGAAAGGAATATTTAAAGGTTGTGTATTGTCACTCTGTTATTTAGCTTATATGCAGAGTACATCATGAGATATGTCAGGCTGGATAAAGCACAATCTGGAGTCAAGATTGCTGGGGGAAATATCCATAACCTCAGACATACAGATGACACCACCCTTATGGCAGAAAGCAAAGAGAAATGAAAGACTATCTTGATGAACGTGAAAGAGGAGAGTGAAAAAAATGGTTTAAACTCAGCCTTCAAAAAACTAAGATCATGGCATCTGGTCCATCATTTCATGGCAAATAGATTGGGAAACAGTGGAAACAGTGACAGACTTTATTTTCTTGTGCTCCAAAATCACTGTGGATGGTGACTGTAACTATGAAATTGAAAGACACTTGCTCTTTAGAAGAAAAGCTATTTGGGAGTTCGTGTAAAAAAATAAATAAATACAAAAAAAAAAGAAAAGCTATGATACATCTAGACAGCATATTAAAAAGAAGAGACATTACTTTGCCAACAAAGGTCCATCTAGTCAAAGCTATGGTTTTTTCAGTAGTCATGTATGGATGCAAGAACTTGACAATAAAAAATGGCTGAAGGCCTTAGAATTTATGCCTTTGAACTGTGGTGTCGGAGAAGACTCTTGAGAGTCCCTTGGACAATAAGGAGATCAAACCAGTCAATATTAAAGAAAATATTCACTGGAAGGACTGATGCTGAAGTTGAAGCTCCAACACTTTGGCCATCTGATGCAAACTAACTCACTGGAAAAGACCCTGATGCTGGGAAAGATTGAAGGCAGGAGGAGAAGGGGACGACAGAGGATGAGATGGTTGGATGGCATCACTGATTCAATAGACATGAGTTTGAGCAAACTCCAGGAGATGGTGAAGGACAGGGAAGCCTGGCATGCTACAGTCCATGGGGTTGCAAAGAGTTGGACATGACTGAGCAACTGAATAACAACAAATGTGACCTTAGATGCTGAATCAGGCATCCTCATTTGTAAAGGATGAAAAAGTAATTGAAGAAATTTATCCAAAGTCACATGGTCAGTCAAGTAGAAAACAGAGAACTAAAACAGACACTGATATCTGACCCAATGCTCTTCCACTTCCCTGAGTTCTAGTCATTTCTGCCCTGATTAGTACAGTTTAAAATTTCTAATGAACCCATATCATTCTGACAAGAAAGGCTGAAGGACTGGAATTGCTTTTGCTGGAGGTGATCCTTGAGACTAAGCTGTCTGAATATGAAGCCTTGAGGCAAATAGAAAACTGAATAGGTCCCACTTAGAGATTAAATAGACTTTCTAGAAAAAGAACTGAGTGAAATCTAAAGTTTCAAAACAATGTATGGAAAGAGCTTTTACAGGAAGAATACTAACTAGAAAATGGATGAGTCCATCCAATCCCATGTGACTGAAGCCAAACAGCTCTAAAGTTCTGTTAGAAGAATGAAGAACAACAAAAAATAGCATGGGAGAAAGTTATTCATGAAAGTTCTCAAGTTTCAAAAACAAAACTATTTTCATAAGAAGAAGAAGCAGGGAAAACCAGAATTCATGAAATGAACAAGCAAGCAAAAATAGTTAATATTCTAACACTCGTAGAAAATATTCTTCATAAGAAAACAACTTCAGTTCATCTGAAGTGGCTAAAATTGAATTTTACAGATCAAGCGAATCTTTCTGACTGCTTGTTAAGATGGCAGATACAGCAAGATAATCATCACTGGGAGCTGGGCAAAATGTGAATCAGAAATTGGAGACCACCACCACTGTTCAGTCAAAAAAATGGCTTTGAACAAAGTATGCCCCTGAGCTGTTTTCCTATGAACTCTTAAAGAAGAAAATAACAAAATGTACATTCAACCTGATGAAGTAGATAAAAGGAAACACTGAAAGACGATATCAAAACTTTATAGAAGAAGAATGTGTCTTGAGAATCAAAAGAAGCAAAGATTGAAAAGTAGCTTCAAAAACTTAAATTTTAAATAACGACTGGACCATAGCAAGGAAAGGAAAAGAACTATCACAGGTGGAGAAAAGATAGCTTAGAGATAGAGGAGAAGTGTCCCAGGAGATGAAAACACTAGTCATTCCCTGAGAAGTTGGATACCTATGGCAGTTAAGACAATGCTAGCAGAAGAGATACAAAGATTTCTATGCCCCTTGAAAAACAAAGGTCTGGTTAGTTAAAGCTATGTCTTTTCCAGTAGTCATGTACGGATGTGAAAGTTGGACCATAAAGAAGGCTGAGCACTGAAGAACTGATGTTTTCAAATTGCGGAGCTGGAGGAGACTCTCTAGGGTCCCTTGGATCAAACCAGTCCCTTTGATGAAAGCTTGATCAAACCAGTCAATCCTAAAGGAAATCAACTTTGAATATTCCTTGGAAGGACTGATGCTGAAACTCCATCCAGTACTTTGGATAGGAAAAGCCAATTCATTGGAAAAAATTCTGAGGCTGGGAAAGTTTTAAGGCAAAGGGGGCAGCAGAGGATGATATGGTTACATAACCACAGACTCAGTGAACATTAATTTGAGCAAACCCCAGGAAATGGTGAAGGATAGAGAAGTCTGGTGTGCTGTAGCCCAGGGGATCACAAAGAGTCAGACATGAGTTAGAACTGAACAGCAACAGTTCTTCCTCCAGATGGGTAAGATAGAGACTATCTTACTGCTCACAACTTTGCTCTTTCAGGACTAGCCTAACACACATTTTAATATGCCTCCTTTTGATGGAGCATAGGGTCCAACATCCTCAAAAGATACAATGGAATATTGCTCAGTCATTAAACAGGATGAAATAATGTCATTAACAGCAACAAGGATGAACCTAGTGACTGTCATACTGAATGAAGTCAGACGAAGAAAAAAATATCATGTGATATTGCTTATATGTAGAGTCTGAAGAACTGATACAAATGAACTTCTTTACAAAGCAGGAACAGACTCACAGACTTAGAAATTAAATTTGCAGTTACCAGAGGTGTGGTGGGGGGAGATAGTAGGGTTTTGGGGAGTAACAGGTACACACTGCCAGCCAAGACCTACTATACAGCACAAGGAATTCTGCTCAATATTGTGTAACAACCTAAATGGGAAAAAGAATTTGAAAAAGAATAGATACATGTATACATATAATCAAATCACTTTGCTGCGCATCTGGTACTAGCATCATTAAATTCTAGCTCTTATAATTATCACCACTGAAAATTCTTTTTAAAAAAATAATTTACCACTGAAATAATACCTAACAGTCTATTACGAAGACTAGTAGTGTCAACTACTAAACACACTCAGCTGTAGTTTAAGATTAGGGAGAGCATAACGCATTAGGGCTTCCCTGGTGGCTCAGAGGTTAAAGCGTCTGCCTCCAATGCGGGAGACCCGGGTTCGATCTCTGGGTCGGGAAGATCCCCTGGAGAAAGAAATGGTAACCCACTGCAGTATTCTTGCCTGGAGAATCCCGTGGACCTAGAAGCCTGGTAAGCTACAGTCCACGGGGTCGCAAAGAGTTGGACACGACTAAGCGACTTCACTATACTCAACTATAACGCATAATAAAGAGACTGGTCTTGCTCATGAATCTACCCGGGAAATGCAGTGTGCTGTAGTTCAGAATAGTTGACCTAGTAAAGTAAAAAACTGTTTTCTGATACACATGAAATTAGACAGAAATAATAAAAGCAAAGACAGCTTCATAAATCTTTTTTTAAAATTTAATAGATAGTTTTTGAAGGTCTAACACCTACATGAAAGATACGTATGCTTCATCCTAGCCCTCAGCTCCAGCTATTGTTAAGGGAGGACAGAACTGATATTTGCTTATTTAAGATCAATGACAGTTTATCTATGTACTTCAAGCTATTTTTACATCTTTTCATAAGTATAGTAAATAGAGTTCTTGGCAAACAAGTAGTATTCAAAATTTCAAATGTATCTGGCTGAACTACTTATGATAAATTTCTATTGCTTACATTATGGTGGACTGATTAATCAAACTGAAATATATAATACTTGTATACCTAAAAAGCACAATAAAAATGAAAATAATTTATTCATAAGATCTTAATCTACAGATAATCTCCAGTCACAGAAATACTAGCTTAAGATTTCTAATTCTATTAAGTTTCAATTTGAACAAATGTTCAATCACTTAAACAAAAGCAGTAAAACTGAAAAAAGGTTCAAAAGGACTAGGAAAGAGAAACTTTCTTTCCCTAGATGTTTCTAAAAAGACTCCACTTAAAGATGAAATCAGTCTTTTCTTCAGAAACTGGGAACTGAGATGACAAGGACACCTTCAGATGGACAAATGTTCTTCAGAGCTGCCAGGCAGAGTGATCTGGAAGTTCCCCTGGGTGGAAAGGAATTTCAGGGGAATTTCACGGGTTTCCTGGAAGAGTAGGAAAAACAGGAGATTCTCCTCTTTATCTGTCCCCATGAATGACTTAGATGCCAACAGGAGGAAAAGAAACCTGGCTAGCTGCTCCAATTTCAAGTGGGAGAGATGGAGGCAAAGGATGCAAATTTCTAAGAGCATTTTGGTATCCTTTCCTCTGGGCTCTACTTTTTTCCCCTCATTTTTCTTTTTAAGATTTTATTTTATATTGGAGTATAGTTGATTAACAATGTTGTGTTAGTTTGGTAGTTGAGTATAGTGAAGTCGCCCAGTCGTGTCCGACTCTTTGCGACCCTGTGGACTGTAGCTTACAAGGCTTCTTGGTCCACGGGATTCTCCAGGCAAGAATACTGGAGTGTGTTACCATTTCTTTCTCCAGGGGATCTTCCCGACCCAGAGATCGAACCCGGGTCTCCCGCATTGGAGGCAGACGCTTTAACCTCTGAGCCACCAGGGAAGCCCTAATGCGTTATGCTCTCCCTAATCTTAAACTACAGCTGAGTGTGTTTAGTAGTTGACACTACTAGTCTGTTCCTAGTAGACTGTTAGGTATTATTTCAGTGGTAAATTATTTTTTAAAAAAGAATTTTCAGTGGTGATAATTATAAAAGCTAGAATTTAATGATGCTAGTACTAGATATCGGAGAAGGCAATGGCACCCCACTCCAGTACTCTTGCTTAGAAAATCCTATGGACGGAGGAGCCTGGTCGGCTGCAGTCCATGGGGTCGCGAAGAGTCGGACACGACTTCACTTTCACTTTCACTTTTCACTTTCACTCACTGAAGAAGGAAATGGAAACCCACTCCAGTGTTCTTGCCTGGAGAATCCCCGGGACGGGGGAGCCTGGTCGGCTGCCGTCTATGGGGTCGCACAGAGTCGGACACGACTGAAGCAACCCAGCAACAGCAGTACCAGATACTGTGTGCCAAACACCATACTAACCACCTTACATATACTATTTTACTTAATTTTTCACAAGATCTAGAAAATAGATGCTCTTATTTTCTTTCTTAATCTTAAGAGACAAAGATGTAAATTACTGACTAGCAACTGAATAAACCATTGAGTTTCTCTCTCTTTTTCTTCTCTCTCTCTGCTACTCTGTCTGTCTGTCTCTCTCTGTCTCTCTGACTCTAAAACTTAAGTTCCTGTGTATTGTGCTACACCCTCCCCAGTAACAGGGAAAAATACAGGTTCACAGGACACAATGTCCTATGCATATGAAGTATGTGCTGTATATACACTCAACTTCCAAAAACCTCTACTTTCAATATAATTTTTTTAATAACACTTATGGCTTTTGGCCAAGACATTTATACTTCTTTTCCTGAGCTCCATTTTGATTCATGGCCATGCTTATTTATTAGAATGAGTGTAATCCTGCCTCATAAACTTGAATGATGCATTTTTCAATATGGAGCACCAGCTTGTCTAAACCTAGGAACTGTATCTTCTAATAGAACTACCAAACCCCTCATTACCAAAGATATCTTCTAGTCTAAAGCCAATATTGATCAATTCTGGGAAATACTCAAGAAATCTGAAGTAAGATTCTGCAGAAAAACAATGAGTCAATACTGTCTCTGAAGGGCATCATAAATTTTAATGTAGTGAGTTTCAGTACTACATTCTTGCTTGATCCCGTACCAAATAAGAAGTTCCAGATGAATTTCCAGGTGACATCTAAGGAAAACTTAAGAAAACTTTCTATGGTAGTTTTTTTTTTTCCTTCAGCATTATATGTTTAAAAAGCATACAGTAGACAAATTGATTAAAATAGCATTGCATAGTATTATTTTCATCATTGATCAATTATTTCTCTGAATGTGATTAGTTCTATTAATTTTTAATAGAGAAGTGAGAAATCATAGGTGATGTCATTGTTTTTCAGCTTGTTTTCCAGCTTTCCAATTTTTCTTTGCCAAGAGCCAGCCACTAGCATTCAAATCGACAGCTTCATATCTTGTCACTTTCCTTAATGAAATTGATCCTGTCCTAGAAGCTGATGGATAATAAAATGTCCTAACTATGTCATTAAAAAAAAAAGATGGTGAAAAAGAACTGGAATCTTAGCAAAGCAGAATAATTTATTTGTGATAATTAAAAACTTACTGGCACAAAACACCAGGAATTGAATACTGGAGTACAATGCTTTGGAAATCTACAGAAACATTGGCTGTTCTGAAAGGGCTGAAATCCACTCTTACAAATCAAATGAATCTTTCTAGAAATCCTTGAGTGTGAGAAAGAGTAACGATTCATGTTAAAGTAACATAAAATTAGCACTGTCATTGCTGCCTAGATTAATTCTTTCTTAAATGCATTGTTGTGTAAGATCCAGGAAACTGCCTGTCCAGACAGTATCCACATGCAGCTGTAGCCTGAGGCTAGATTCTGGGTACAATTATTTGTCCTTTTTCCCGATACTGGAGAAAGGCAGGATCTGAAATGAAACAGAAGTTGCCCAGCAGTACAGAGCCCAGGGAGGTGTATCCATCCAAACCTCCAGCAGGATGGATACTGGAGGGCTGTTTACCTACTGGAGGCCTGATTACCACAGCCTGCCTCATGGAGGTTGCTGGAATATCCCATCTGTAGCCTGAGGCTAGATTCTGGGTACAATTATTTGTCCTTTTTCCCGATACTGGAGAAAGGCAGGATCTGAAATGAAACAGAAGTTGCCCAGCAGTACAGAGCCCAGGGAGGTGTATCCATCCAAACCTCCAGCAGGATGGATACTGGAGGGCTGTTTACCTACTGGAGGCCTGATTACCACAGCCTGCCTCATGGAGGTTGCTGGAATATCCCAGCTCTCTTTTCATTTTTCTCCTTCCTTTTATCTAACTGTTGCTGCTCATCCCCTAGGTTAAAAAAAAAAATGATGTGCAAAATTAAGAAATATGGGGAAAATTACAAACATTCTAGAAATTTTATAAAGTTCCATTTAGTTTTAAAAAAATAATTTTATTGGAGTACAGTTGATTTACAATATTGTGTTAGTTTTGGGTGTACAGCAAAGTGAATCAGTAAAATGTATACATATATTCATCCTTTTAGATTCATCCTTAGTGTATATGGATTGTCACAGAATATTGAGTAGAGTTCCCTTCACTATACGGTAGGTCCTTGCTGGCTATCTGTCTTATACATAGTAGTGTTTTTATACTTGTTTTTAAATTGGCCACCAGGTATCATGTTGTCTGGGCTGCTGTACCCTGGCTTAGCTCACACCTCTTTGCTTTCCAAGAGTATGATTTCTCTGCTCTTTATTCCATAAATGATGATGCAAGGGCTTTCTCTACCTACTCACTGAGTTGCCATTCTCTCAAATCTAGCACCAACTACATGTCTTCCTAGACTTATGAAGGGGTTATGTCCCAATAAACTCATGTAAGTGAAAAATATCAGCTGAAAATGCATTTAATGCACCTATAAATTTCCTGTTTTAAAAATCATTGACTTACTTTTTGAAAGGATGATCAGTAACCTCTTTCATATCATTTTAAATGCTAGTAGAGGTAGAGGCATTAAACACTCAGCTATCAGGGGACAATTCTCCAGGGTCTGGGGCATGTCTGCATATCTTCCATGCAGAGGCACTGACTGTCTCTTGTCTGGACTCTCTTTCAAAGGATATGTGTACAGCAAACAACCTTGGAAAAATTCTCCCCCCAGAAAAAAAGAGCAATCATGCTTACTGTTTATTAAAAAAGATGCTATCCATTAAAAGATATAATTTTGTAACTATATATGGTAATGTATTTTACTAGATTTATTCTGATGAACACTTTGCAATATATACAATATCAAATAATTATATTGTACAGCTGAAACTAACATGATGTTTATGTCAATTATACCTCAAAAAAATTCTTTAGGAGATAGAGAAAAACTCTTTAGAGGAACCTTTGAAGTGCTACATGACCCCTGTGCAGTGCGGGCATGAAAGAGTCACAAGGACGGGGGGGATTTTTTCTGAGCCTGCATTTTACAAAGGCTTTGTAATTCACAAGCTGTATCTTTAAAGCACTTATATTATTAAAAAGAAAAAAAAAGATATGATTCCCTTAGCCCCATGTTCCTCCCCTACAATGAAACCTACTGTAAGAACAGGTGTCTGTTTGGTCCCCTCTGCATCTTCCCTTTGGCACTTGGGCAGGGCACTGATGCAAGTATGCAGATGCTCAGCCCCTGGCTATGTCAACTCTAACCCTGGAGCCCTGTGTCTCTTACCAGCATTCCTGAAACTAGCAGGCTCACTTTCACGATTCTTGGCAACAGCACAGTGGCTGGCACACAGAGGTTGCTGAGTAAATGTTGGTTCCTCACATAGGTCGCACACGTGGAAGCCCCGTCAAGGTCTGTGTTTTCTAAGGCCCGCATGCTAGTAGGCCTTTCAATGCGATCCTTTGCTCTCTTTCCTTCTCTGCAGGATGGCCTTTGGGTTCTTCTAGTTAAGAAAAGCTTCTGCTTCTTTGATCCCTAGAGTTTCCTCCACTCTTCAGGATCCTTGCCTTCCTATAAGTTCGCAGGCTTCGCCTACACAAGTCCTACCATTATGTTTAGTATAATCCATATCTGATCCCTGAAGACTCTTTCTCCTGGTCTTCAGCTTCTCTGCCCTCAACGAGGCCTGTTTCTCAGCCCCCAGCTGCAGGGAGAACATTTCACTTAGCTGTTCCACCAGAGCCCCTCTGTGCCATGATATCAGCATTCCTGTCTGAGATCTAGAGACAGTTCTCCCCAGGCCACAGTTTGCATTAAACACTGCCCTCTTCCACTTTTTCTTTCTTTGTTCTCTGTATGGTTTGTTTATTAGTATGTCTTTCCTATTAGCCCGTAAGCAATTCGGAGAGCAGGATACCATATTCCTTTTTACATAATCCCTTAGGGATTACTGCTTTTGCAAATAATAGACAGTCACTAATTTTAAATGAATTTTAATTTTACAGAGAAAGGTAGGGCAGACGGATGAAGACATTAAGAACTGTTACCTTCACAAGGGAAAGAGGAGGGCCCTTTAGTCACAGGGGCCATTCTTCTCCTTCATCTGTCCCTCCTTGGCATCACTGTTGCTGTTTTGAACACCCTACATACTATTGCAGGAGCTACTTGGTAAGAGTCGAAAAGACGGCTTTATGACCGAGCTGCTATTCTGAAGACAAACCAGAAGCAAGAGTCAAGTCACCAGATGAAGGGGACTTGGAGACCTGAGGGACATGGGAAGAAGTGCATTGGCCACTGTGAATAAGGAGTCGATCAGGATCATCTGGAAACTTCCAGTGAAGAGCTTTAAATCATAATATGCATGGGTGTGCGAACAGCAGGGCAAAATATGGGGAAGGTTCTAGAGCCATGCTAAATTTCTACAGGATGTGGACAAAGGGGGATGGAGTGGCTGCAGGAAAAAGAAGGCCCTACTTAACATAGATTTTAGAAAATATCTCTAGGGATTTGCTCTTGAGGAAGGCAGAAAAATGATCCTGGAGTGAATAAGAGGGTCTTTTAGCAAACCCATGGGCCCTCCACTTTGCCCCTACCCTTTCTCCACTCTTGGCCTTCAGAGCACAAGGTTTGCCAGGCCCACCAGGTCCAAAACTGCTCCTCTGCATTTTCTAAAAGAGTTTCAGTCTACAGTAGAGAAGAAATAAGGCCTCAAGAGAGAACAGCTGGCCCTTTCATTGCACCCCTTTCCACATGCAGGAGATGAAGACACAGGGTGTGCACAGCATCTTCATTTTATTTTCTGATGTGCCTGGCACAAATGCCAAAGACAGCTACAAGTAATTGCTCTCCAAGCTCCAGTGAACTAGAACATCTTCATTTAAGTCATGCATAGCCTGGAATTTTTTGTAAGAGAGAGAAAGATGACTTTATGTGGTGGTTGCTAGGCAGCCAGGCTCTCAGGGAGCTCAACACACATGCAGCTTTGCAGAATCTCAGCAGGAAGCCACTGTCCTCTTTAAAAAGCTCTCCTTAGGCAGCCCTTGCAATCTTCTACTGCATCCAAAAATGTAAGCTTCTCTGTTTGTTTTTAACTACCTACCCACCATTCCCACGCCTCATTAACCAGTGATAAACCAGGAGATGATTTGTGTTACCAAATCTGTCTCACTGAGGGCCTAAGGCAGAACTCCAGTGAAAGTACCACAAAGAATGAGATTTTTTTAAAGCTTTTCACTTATTGTTTCACATGCACATGGAGAAATTTTGGGAAAAAAAAGAGAAATATTAGGCAATTAATAAAAAATATAATTCTACAACTCAGAACAGTGGAAATTATGATAATATTTCTTTCTATAGAAATATAACAAAATTGAGATCAGTGCATGCTCAGGATTTAACACAATGCCTAAAAATTGTTAGACATTTACATTTAATAAAGAATTTTAATGAGTGGATGAGCATATTCCATTTTAAATATTGCATATGAGTATTTTCACAATGTTAAAAATGTCACTGTTTAAAATTTCATCATATATTTGTATTATTAAATCATTTGTCTATTTTTATCTAGCCTATTATTAAGTATTTAATTTTTCCTAATTTTTAGCTAGATTAAAACAATGCTGCTATGAAATGCTTTTACATAATGCTCATTTTTAAGATTTCTTTAAGATAGATTCCCAAAAGCATAGCTATTTGACCAAAGGGTATGAATTGTATTAATTTTCTTAGTAGTTATTATGAAAGTGCTTATATTGGTAATACTTTACATTTCCATCATAAGTTATGGTAATATGTGTTTCACTGTACTTAATCAGTAAATTGTTGTTTTTGCTGACATTTTATGTTTAAAGTATAATTTGTTTCTGGAAATTAATACCTCATTCTGATTTTATATTATTTTTTTTTTACATTTAGTGGTCATTTACATTTATTCCTTTATGCATGGTAAATGAATGACCTTTGATGATTTTTTTCCCTGTTCAGGAGAGGACTACAGAAAGCACAAACACCAGGAACCAGGAGTCCTGGGCCCCCTTTCCAGTCTGTCTGTCACAACCAGTTTAAATTGACTCTAAGACTTTAGTCTTACCTGGTTCAAGGGCATAAAAAGTATTGAAAATTTTAAAGCTCAGAGAAAGAATTCTCTTAAAAGAGTCGTCAAGACACTTTGTGCTTCTCATCCCACCACCTCTGTGCCAGGGAGGGACAGAAAATGCTTTCTCACATTTAGCTAAGTGAGAGTTCCCTGAATACCACTCAGAGAGTCTGACAGTGTCTCCTGAAGTTCAGGACACAGGTTATGAAAAGCTGAGCTTTGAAGATGGCTGATGAGACAGAAGACAGGGGATGCTCCTCAGCTTGACCACACTACCCACTACTTGACAGTGAAGTTCATCAGTCAGATGGGGGTCGCTGGAAGGTATCCAGACGCCTGCTCAAGATGTGCCCTTGCAGAGGTGGTATCACTGGTGGAAGGGGCAGGCAGCCAGATGCTCAGGAGCTGATGGAAGAATTAGGAGTGGCTCACAGAGGAAACCCCCGTGCGTAGGAAGTATTTACCATCTGAGAGCCCCCCCCACCCAAAAGGAGGAATCCGCAGTAGAGATAGAAAATCAGCACACCAAAAAGGCTGTGCCAGCCACCAAGACCTTTCCTGTGCCTCCTCTCTCCTCCATCTCTCTCTTCACCCCTGGAAGACCCAGAGCCTGTAGTAAATCAGAGTAAAGAAAGAGAATCCTTAACAGTCAGGAAGTCCATGGCCTTCTTTGCTGCTAGTATTATAGCTTTCTGGCCCTAGCTGAGAGAGAAGATATCATTTGCAATGAAATTTAACATTTTAGTTTAACACTACATTGGATATTCAGTTCAGTTCAGTTCAGTTGCTCAGTCGTGTCCAACTCTTTGTGACCCCATGAATCGCAGCACGAAGGACCTCCCTGTCCATCACCAACTCCCAGAGTTTCAGTTCAGTTCAGTTCAGTTCAGTCGCTCAGTCGTGTCCGACTCTTTGCGACCCCATGAATCGCAGCACGCCAGGCCTCCCTATCCATCACCACCTCCCGGAGTTCACTCAGACTCATGTCCATCGAGTCCGTGATGCCATCCAGCCATCTCATCCTCGGTCATCCCCTTCTCCTCCTGCCCCCAATCCCTCCCAGCATCAGAGTCTTTTCCAATGAGTCAACTCTTCTCATGAGGTGGCCAAAGTACTGGAGTTTCAGCTTTAGCATCATTTCTTCCAAAGAAATCCCAGGGCTGATCTCCTTCAGAATGGACTAGTTGGATCTTCTTGCAGTCCAAGGGACTCTCAAGAGTTTTCTCCAACACCACAGTTCAAAAGCATCAATTCTTCGGCGCTCAGCCTTCTTCACAGTCCAACTCTCACATCCATAC
>SJYX01007690.1:26984-41090 GCA_006410675.1 Oreotragus oreotragus | reverse complement strand
TTAAAAGCATCAATTCTTCAGTGCTCAGCCTTCTTCACAGTCCAACTCTCACATCCATACATGACCACAGGAAAAACCATAGCCTTGACTAGATGTACCTTAGTGGATATCAATCACAGAATCCACTATAAACAAATAACATTTTATTTAAATGAACCTCTAGTGCTTAGATTTAAAGTAACTATAACTTGATTTTTGCACTTTTGCACATCCCTGGGACAGGAAGATCCCCTGGCAGAGGGCATGGCAAACCATTATTCTTGCCTGGAGAATCCCATAGATAGAGGAGACTGGTGGGCTACAGTCCCTAGGCTCGCAGGGAGCTGGACTTGACTGAAGCAACTTAGCAGGCACATTAATTACTCACTTAAGATGTATATATGGATGAATGTATGGATAAATCAGTATAGACAAATAGAGACATAGGGGAGGGAGGAGAAGTGAGAGAATATTTTAATCTGAAAATAAAAGGAATGAATGTTTCGTAAATTTAAAATAACTTAGAAGTTCAGACTACCTTTGGGACCTAGGGCAAGATACTTACATCCTAATAATAGAAGCCAAATCAAAGAGTTCTTGTGAGAATTGAATGAAATAATTCATTTAAAACCATAATCCATTATCTCACCACCCAGACTTAATTATGGTGTATTATTTGTATGCTTCTGCATTCTCTCCTCCCAGACACATATTATGAAAACACAGTTTCCTTTTGTTGTACTAGTTCACAGAGCACATTGCCAGAAAATGTGTAAAATGTCATCAGTGGTTTGGGACAAATGTGAAAATCCAATGTCTGTTTCAGTTATGGCTACAATAGCTTCCTCAAATCTATTTTGTATTATTGTTTACTATTGTCCTCTACCTTTCTTTTCTGTGTTTGTCTTTGCATCATTTCTGTTTTCCTTCTCTTTCAGATTTCAGCAATTCTTTGGCTACCTAAGCCCCTACTTACACAAAGTATTGGACTTGCAATGAAAATGCCCTAATCTTACATCATTCCTTTACTTTAGTCCTATTAGCCTTGTAGAAATAATGATAGACTTGTAGATAGATAGGAAATGTATGCATGTTTTGGGGTAGAGAGGTATGTTACCAAATGTTGGTTAATGCAAAATTGAAAGCTTCCTTCAGACACTGACAGAATTAACTGAATCAAACTTTGAGATAGTTATTTGCTAATATGCATAAAAACTTTATTAATTCAATTAATATGTGGAGAACCAACTCATTTGAAAAGACCATGATACTGGGAAAGATTGAAGGCAAGAGGAAAAGGGAGCAAGAGAGAATAATATGGTTGGATGGCATCACTGACTCAACGGACATGACTTTGAGCAGACTTAGGGAGATGGTGAAGGACAGGAAGGACTGGCATGCTGCAGTTCATGGGGTTACAAAGAGTCTGACATGACTTAACAACTGCACAACAATTCAATTAATATTTGAAGTATACCAATGATATGTCAGGGCTTCCCTGGTGGCTCAGTGGTAAAGAATCTTCCTGCCATGCAAGTTCGATCCCCTGGAGAAGGAAATGGCAACCCACTCTAGTATTTTTGCCTGTGAAATCCCATGAACAGAAATCCTGAAGGGCTACGGTCCATGGGGTCACAAAAGAGTGGGACATGACTGAGAGATTAAGCAACAACAACGATATGGCAGGAAATGTCATCAGTGTAGTGAAGCAGGTGAAAATATAAGTGATAAAACCCCTACCCTCAACACCTGACACTGTGTTGAGTACATTTTAAACAATGGTAAGTTATTTTAAAACTGAGATTAGTTAAGTATTTAGAAGTGGATGACTTTTCAAACACTTCAGTCTATTTTGCTAGCTATTAACAAGGAAAGAGTAGGCTTTTATGAGCAAGAGTCTGTTAATAACATGTAACCTGTGGTGTTGGAGAAGACTCTTGAGAGTCCCTTAGCTGCAAGGAGATCCAACCAGTCCATTCTGAAGGAGATCAGCCCTGGGATTTCTTTGGAAGGAATGATGCTAAAGCCGAAACTCCAGTACTTTGGCCACCTCATGTGAAGAGTTGACTCATTGGAAAAGACTCTGATGCTGGGAGGGATTGGGGGCAGGAGGAGAAGGGGATGACAGAGGGTGAGATGGCTGGATGGCATCACTCACTCCTTGGACGTGAATCTGAGTGAACTCCGGGAGTTGGTGATGGACAGGGAGGCCTGGAGTGCTGCGATTCATGGGATTGCAAAGAGTCAGACACGACTGAGCGACTGAACTGAACTGAATCTGAATATGAAAGTGAAACATCTTATTTTTCTGGTCTGTTACCTGTGAAAACTTTAAAGTTAGGCATAAAAATCAGTATAAAAGGGGTACAGCAAGCTTGGAGAACAGTGCTAGATATTTGGTAATTCTTAATGATACATATCAGTTCATCCTAAAGGAGACCAGTCCTGGGTGATCATTGGAAGGACTGATGCTGAGGCTGAAACTCCAATACTTTGGCCACCTCATGCGACCAGTTGACTCATTGGAAAAGACTCTGATGCTGGGAGGGATTGGGGGCAGGAGGAGACGGGGATGACAGAGGATAAGATGGCTGGATGGCATCACCGACTCAATGCACATAAGTTTGGGTGAACTCCAGGAGCTGGTGATGGACAGGGAGGCCTGGCGTGCTGCAATTCATGGCATTGCAAAGAGTCAGACACAATTGAGCAACTGAAGTGAATTGAATGATACATGTACTAATGAAGATTTTATTTTCTCTGTTTCTAGCTTATGATCTCACATATATTTAGATATATTTTATCTGTCTGAAACCGAGGGAAATAAGGACTTTAAATGGTTCCTACAAAAAATTATCTAATGTATATACCATATTAATTCTTAAATTTTATAACTTGTGTCAGCAACCATGTTACATTACTACTACACTTTCAGAATTCAAGTATAAAGTTTAGCTCACGATATCAATGATAAATAATTCTTTTGGGTAAAAAGGTGAAGCCCCCATAGATTAAGTTAATAAAGCTTCGTTATCCAAACCTGCACATTTATTTTACCCTTTTTTCCTCCCTCATACACAAATTCGAAGATGGTGAAGAATAGATTTTTGTCTTTAATAAAACCCATGTACATTTCAGAATCTAGAATATTAGTGTCTTAATAGTAGGTGCCACCTTGGAACTCAAATGCCATATTTTATAGCTTAGAAAAGTGAGACATTTTAAAAGTTTACAGTTTGTTTCTTATTACCTTAAAATAAATGTGGGAAAAAAAAAATCGTATTCTACCCAAGTACAAATGCTTTCTATAATCTGACAGTTTGGAACACTGCTTTGTAAAATGAGTTTTTACAATATGCTACTTTCTTTGATTACTTTATGTCATTTTCCAAATATGTTTAGACTTGCACTCGTATTTTAAAGAAGCTGTCACACAAAGATATCCCATGTATAAATCTAAATAATGAACAACTCATGTGGGCAACTTCATAAAACTTTCTTGTTAAAGTTGCAGGATTTCTCTGCCTAATCTCCCCAGATCAGCCCATCACTGTTTTCAAATAAGTTATTCTGCAATTAAGATGAAAATGCTGTTTAAGTACACTATTGAAATAATTGATAATACATAATAATAACTTAAATAGTAGAAATTGATAAGCATGTTCAATTTTCTGCTCTTTAGTAAATATTTTTAACTTCTTCTACTAATAAATAGTTGATCAGAAAGAGGTAACAATGTTGATTGATTTAATTTGTAACTGGTATTTATTCTGCAACACTGAAGTGATAACACTTATCAATATCACAAAACCAATAAATAAAAGAACTAGCATAGTAAGACTCAACCTCTGGCTTTATAACAATCTGTCAGGATAAAAAAACTGAACAAACAAGGCAAATAAACAAAATAAGTTATTTTGATTGTCTCCACCAAGTCAATCCCCTCACACTCTGATCCACTGAACATAAAATTAGCAAGTGGAGTATTGAAGAAACTCCCCAGGAAAACGTTGGTATAAAAACATCAAATTGTATACTTTAATTAGACTGTAATTTTTCTTTGAGGGGGAACACTATCATCTTTGCCAAAGAAGGAAGCATTTTTATGCCAAAGTTAATATAACAATCCTGAAATTTGAACTTATCCGTTTAGTGGAAAGCTTGCAGGAAGTGACAGACTCAAACATCTTGCTGCTTAACTTTGATATGTCTATAATATTTGGGCAAAATTCTCATTATTTCTTTTATGAATTTGAAAAAGCACTTATTTATTTTTATGTTTTGGAAGTTGAAATGTGTTCCTGAATGTGAGAAATCCCTTTTACTTCACCATATGCCATCTTGTCTTTTTGACACTCTGAGCCTAGAAATATCTCGAATGTGCAGACTTCTGATTTCCAACTTATTTGCTGCCAAGAAGGGAAGTGGGTATCTGAAACTCAGCCACAGACCTTGGCAAATTTCAAATTCAGATGAAAACTTTCACTTTAAAATTGCACTCAAAAGTTAAAAGGGATTTTTATGTCTAATTTGCATGCTATTCCTCTATTCCTATTGTAGGATTGAGTGAAAATTATTATAGCTTGCTTTAAAAGGCTTTTTTTCTCCCCCTCCTGGAGAAGTTTTGATAGATTAAGAAGTGGATTAGTTTCCATCATTTTGCTTTTAAATTTGATAATGTAAAGAGTGAAAAATTCCTGCTAACTGACTAGAAATATTGTTGAAGAAAGTAAATCTTTGGGGACATTTTAATAGTGAGTATCACTAGATTTTTTTAAAGTATTTGAGCAAATGTCTAGTCCATAAAGCATGGCTCATCCATCAATAGCATAAAATATCTATGATGCAGCATTGTCTATCTCTAAACTCTTTTGTGGTGACTAAAAGATTGCTCTAATTAAAACTCAAAGAAATAAAGTCACATCAAATGTTTCTTTACTAGCAAATCTAGGTTTTATCATCTTATACATAATATTGTACCACAAAACCAGAAAGTTTATAATTGAATAGAAGCAATGAGATATCTAGATTTCAGATGGAAAAAAAAATTTAGATAGTTGATTCACTCAGGAGATAATTTAAGTCATGTATTATATATGTTTTAACTTTAAAAAGTTTTAAAAGGCAAAAACAAAAAAAAATTTGCTTTGAATTCTAGAAATGACAGTTCATGATAGTTTAAATCCCCCTTGCTAGCATAACATAAAACATAGCTGAATTAATGAAAAAGAAAGAGAAATCTTCATGTGTCAAAAGACAATAATAATTAATAGCTGCTTGGAGTGTGAGAGGGTGCTTGTCTCAGCAATTCGGGGATTAAAAAGACATAGTTCCCACAGGGAGGCAGAGTACAGCCTTTGTATACAGTGGTATGGAAGTTGAGATTAAGAATTCTGACACAAAGCTACACCCTGAAAAGATCACAGTTTCAGTAGAAAGATACTGCCTATCTTTAGAAACCTAAGTATTCTTGTGTCTCTGTGTAATTTCCAGGAAATTGGGGGATGGGGGACGATTTCCTTGAGAATTCATTTTATCTCTTGAACATCAGAGTTCATATTTGATAATATCTAAGCTAAGGGAAATGCCTTAAGAGAAAGTTATCCCTCCTACTATATTAGGACCAATAATATACCTGATTTCTTCTCAAAAAAAAAAAAAACAAACAAACATAAAACCACTTTGGAAGCACATCTATACCAAATATCAAAATATCAATGGATGACACTAAATTAAATGTATCAATAATGAATGTAAATAGAGGGAAAAAATGCCAATTAGAAAGGAGACAATTTTTATATGGATAGCAAACAAAATCTGTAGATACCCGAAGTCATAAAAAAGGTATAGGTATTCTCAGTTGCTCGGTCATGTCTGACTCTTTGTGACCCCATTTACTGTAGCCCACCAAAATCCTCTGCCCGTTGAAATTTTCCCCAAAAGGATAATGGACTGAGTTGCCAACGAATAACAAGGAGAGATAAGAAAGCCTCCCTCAGTCATCAGTGCAAATAAATAGAGGAAAATAATAGAATGGGAAAGACTAGAGATCTCTTCCGGGGAAGGCAATGGCACCCCACCCCAGTACTCTTGCCTGGAAAATCCAATGGACGGAGGAGCCTGGTGGGCTGCAGTCCATGGGGTCGCTAACAGTCGGACAGACTGAGCGACTTCACTTTCACTTTTCTCTTTCATGCATTGGAGAAGGAAATGGCAACCCACTCCAGTATTCTTGCCTGGAGAATCCCAGGGATGGGGGAGCCTGGTGGGCTGCCGTCTATGGGGTCACACAGAGTCGGACACGACTGAAGTGACTTAGCAGCAGCAGAGATCTCTTCAAGAAAATTAGAGGTACAAAGGGAACATTTCTTGCAAAGATGGGCTCAATAAAGCACAGAAATGGTATGGACCTAACAGAAGCAGAAGATATTAAGAAGAGGTGGCAAGAATACACAGAAGAACTATATAAAACAGATCTTCATGACCCATATAATCATGATGATGTGATCACTCACTGAGAGCTAGACATCCTGGAATGTGAACTCAAGTGGGCCTTAGAAAGCATCACTACAAACAAAGCTAGTGGAGGTGATGGAATTCCAGTTGAACTATTTCAAATCCTAAAAGATAATGCTGTGAAAGTGTTGCACTCAATATGCCAGGAAATTTGGAAAACTCAGCAGTGGCCATGGGACTGGAAAAAGTCAGTTTTCATTCCAATCACAAAGAAAGGCAATGCCAAATAATGCTCAAACTACCACAAAATTGCACTCATCTCACACGCTAGTAAAGTAATGTTCAAAATTCTCCAAGCCAGGCTTCTACGGTACATGAACCATGAACTTCCAGACGTTCAAGCTAGTTTTAGAAAAGGCAGAGGAACCAGAGATCAAACTGCCAACATCCTCTGGATCATCGAAAAAGCAAGAGTTCCAGGAAAGCATCTATTTTTGCTTTACTGACTGTGGCAAAGCCTTTGGCTGTGTGGATCACAAGAAACTGGAAAATTCTTAAAGAGAAGGGAATACCAGACCACCTGACCTGCCTCTTGAGAAATCTGTATGCCTGTGAGGCAACGACAGTTAGAACTGAACATGGAACAACAGGTTGGTTCCAAATAGGAAAAGGAATACATCAAGGCTGTATATTGTCACCCTATATTGTCACCCTGTTTATTTAACTTATATGCAGAGTACATCATGAGAAACGCTGGGCTGGAGGAAGCACAAGCTGGAATCAAGATTGTCAGGAGAAATATCAATAACCTCAGATATGCAGATGACATTACCTTTATGGCAGAAAGTGAAGAGGAACTAAAGAGCCTCTTAATGAAAGTGAAAGAGGAGAGTGAAAAAGTTGGTTAAAGCTCAACATTTAGAAAATGAAGATCATCACATCTTGTCCCATCACTTCATAGCAAATAGGTAGGGAAACAGTGGAAGCAGTGGCAGACGTTAATTTTTGGGGCTCCAAAATCATTGCAGATGGTGACTGCAAGCCATGAAATTAAAAGACACTTGCTCCTTGGAAGAAAGGTTATGACCAACCTATACAGCATATTAAAAAGCAGAGATATTACTTTGACAACAAAGGTCAGTCTAGTTAAGGCTATACTTTTTCCAATGGTCATGTATGGATGTGAGAGTTGGACTATAAAGAAAGCTGAGTGCTGAAGAATTGATGTTTTTGAACTGTGGTATTAGAGAAGACCCTTGAGAGTCCCTTGGACTGCAAGGAGATCCAACCAATCCATCCTAAAGGAAATCAGCCCTGAATATTCATTGGAAGGAGTGATGTTGGAGGTGAAACTCCAATATTTTGTCCACCTGATACCAAAAGCTGATTCATTTGAAAAGACCCTGATGCTGGGAAAGATTGAAGGTGGGAGTAGAAGGGGACAACAGAGAATGAGATGGTTGGATGACATCACCAACTCAATGGACATGAGTTTGAGTAAACTCCAGGAGTTGATGATGGACAGGGAGGCCTGGCATGCTGCAGCCCATGGGGTTGCAAAGAAGTGGACAGTACTGAGAGACTGAACTGATAGCTCAGTTGATAAAATATCTGCCTGCAATGAGGGAGAAACCGGTTCAATTCCTGGGTAGGAAAGATCCGCAGGGTAAGGGATAGACTACCAACTCTAGTATTCTTGGGCTTCCCTTGTGGCTCAGCTGATAAAGAATCTGCCTGAAATGCAGGAGCTGAGTTCAATCCCTGGGTTGGGAAGATTCCCTGGAGAAGCAAAAGGCTATTCATGCCAGTATTCTGGCCCAGAGAATTCCGTGGGGTTGCAAAGAGTTGGACAGACTGAGTGACTTTCACTTTTTTTTTTTTTTTTGCTCATATAATAAATTCAGTGACAAGGAGATTCTATTTTATCCCATGGTACTGGCAAATAATTAAAAATGAACTTTTTTCATTGTTGGTATGTTATAAAGAAAGATACTCTCAAATGCTTGAATTTTGGAGGGTGATTTCATCAAAATTAAAATATTCCCATTAACTGACCCACACATCCACTTAAACACTGGATATAGGAGAAGCATCATTTGTAAAAGTGAAAATGACCTAAACATTTATGACAGAACTTGCCAATGACCTCTAAATGGCACATATTCAAATTTGTTTTTCGGAGAGGCACATGTGTCCTATTTAAGAATATTTATTTACTCAATGGCAAAAATCCTTTTATAATGCATACATATACCAAATCATTGTTATGTACTTTGAATATCTTACAGTTACATTTGTCAATTGTATATCAACAAAGCTGAAAAAAAAATACATGAAGCAAGTAAAAAATAGTATTTTATTTACAAATGATTGAAATAATTTTTAGCTAACTTAGGCAAATATAGGGGGATATTTCTAAGAAAACAAGCCAGGAGTCCATTTACAGAAGTCCAGTGTAGGCTCATCAAGTGAAAGTGGGAAAGGGCTGGTTGCTCAGTTATGTCCAACTTTTTGCAACCCCATGAACTGTAGCCTGCCAGGCTCCTCTATCCATGGAATTATCCAGGCAAGAATACTGGAGTTGGTTGCCATTCCCTTCTCCAGGGGATCTTCCCAACCCAGGGGTCAAACCCTGTCTTCTGCACTGCAGGCAGATTCTTTACTGTCTGAGTTGCCAGAGAAATCAAGCTAGCTTCATCAAGCATAGGACCAAAAAATGGAAAAACACTGAACAAAAAGTTACTTTTTGACTTATACATTCTGGATTACAAATCAGCTGTTTTCTATTCTTGTTATCCCAACCCATGGGTCAAACCCTGTCTTCTGCACTGCAGGCAGATTCTTTACTGTCTGAGTTGCCAGAGAAATCAAGCTAGCTTCATCAAGCATAGGACCAAAAAATGGAAAAACACTGAACAAAAAGTTACTTTTTGACTTATACATTCTGGATTACAAATCAGCTGTTTTCTATTCTTGTTGTTCAGTTGTTCAGTCACGTCCAACCTTCCGCCACCCTTTCGGCTGAGTACACCAGGCTTCTCTGTCCTTCACTGTCTCCCAGGGTTTGCTCAAAGTCATATCCATTGAGTCAGTGATGCCATCCACCCATCTCATCCTCTGTTGCTCCCTTCTCCTTCTGCCCACAATCTTTCCAACCATCAGGGTCTTTTCCAATGAATTGACTCTTCATATTCTTTAGTCTACATAAAGAATCTAGTTTCTGGATGTACTTGTTGCATTTTTAAACACCTACAATAATTGAATTGCTATCCCAATTGAAAATTCCCAGAAGTTAGAATTGACCTAGTTTAGGCCAGATGTCTACTGCTGATCCTTATAAAGATTCAATGCTTTTAGGTTTTACTCCTGGAAGCAGAAGGAGCCATTCCAAAGGGGAGGGGGGTGTCATATGATTTTTTGCCTCGACTTCAAAAATGCTTAAAAGAATGTGTGTGTATATAGAACTGAAAAAGCAATTTACTCCTGAGCTAGTTCCTATGATAAATCAGGGGTGCTTAAGACGAAAAGTAAAATTTTGAAGTAGACATTGAAAAATTGGAAAGAAGATTTAATATGTGAAAGATTTGTTCATTATGGTTCAGTTTGAGGGAGCTTTGAGAGCAAAGTTTACATGACAGAAGGGCTATGTTTTACTATTTTTACCATCAAGCCTGTTGTAAAGTTTGCCAATGAAGATGGTAGCGTTGATGCAATGTGGAGGACTGACTGAAGATTTGGAAAAAAGAAGTAAATGTGGGAAAAATGAATCTAAGATAACTTTATCAAAAAAAGCTCAGTTCAGTAGAAAAAATAAATAAGACCCAGGTTATGTAGCAAGTAAAAGCCAGAGTTAGGGGGCTGGATGTTTTAATGAGGTCAAAGTGCAAGTGATAAGAGTTATGGGATTGACTATCCTGGAAGGTCAAGAGGTGATAGAATGTTGGAAATAGAATTTAAGATTTCAAAGTGGAATTTTCCCATTGGTGTCAAGGTTCATGGTAACCTTGGCAGGCATTATTGAAATGCACCGATTTTAAAATTCAGAGGAATCAAGAAAGTCAGTGAACTTTGTTGCCAGACTTTAGCTTTTTTGTTGAAGAAGGCAATGGCACCCCACTCCAGTACTCTTGCATGGAAAATCCCATGGAAGGAGGAGCCTGGAAGGCTGCAGTCCATGGGGTCGCTGAGGGTCAGACACGACTGAGCAACTTCACTTTCACTTTTCACTTTCATGCGTTGGAGAAGGAAATGGCAACCCACTCCAGGATTCTTGCCTGGAGAATCCCAGGGACAGGGGAGCCTGGTGGGCTGCCGTCTATGGGGTCACACAGAGTCGGACACGACTTAAGTGACTTAGCAGCAGCAGCAGCAGCAGCAGCTTTTTGTGTGAATTTGGACATTGAGCTTGCTCACAATAGATTTTGCCTGTCTATAGTCTAAGTGCTTTTAAAGCTAACACTGAGTGTAAAAGATCTGATTCTGGAGCCTCATTCTTTAAACTTTGACTCTCTATAACCTGTCATTTATATCCTTTGACCAGACTAATATAATCAAGCTGAACAACTGACAACTGGATCAATAATCTTTCTGATAATTAAATAGTCTGAAACTATAAAAATAATGAGGTTTATGAAGCCTGGGGAGAGCAGAAAGATTGAGGCTAGTATAAAGCATTATTTAAGAACATCCCTAATAAACTTTATCAAAATAACTTAAAGTTTTTAGAAAAGAGTTAGTCTCCATTTTTACCTATTAACTCTGAAATCTTTAGTACACATACCAAGTCATACCTATAATTTACTTTCCCTGTGGTCAAACCAAGGGCATTACTTTTAACTCTCATGTATAATCTTATTTTATACAAGTTAAAAATAGCTGTATATTAAAAAAAAAGAGAGAGAGAGAAACAATGTCATAAAGTAAGTTCTGTGCTGTGCTTAACCATTAGTGAAAAAGGAACACACTGAAGCTTTACTATAAGTGGTCCCATGGTGTCCATTCTGGGTTACTCTATTGTGCAGGAGAAATAGTTTTTTCTATGTTTCTAGTTATAATTCCTCTTAGGCAGCCTTAGAAGAGCTACCAAATTCTCTAACAGTCAGTGTTTTAAGGACAGTTAGTGCATTTGAATATTCTAGTAAACTTTTTAACCAGCATTTAGATAACCATCAAATCCCTGTGAAGTAATCTTATGCTCCTTATACTTCTTTTTCAGTATGTATACACTGTAGCTTGCTGTAATATAATTGTTTATCAACTTCCTTTTTACCATAAGATAATGAAACCAGCCTCCCTGATCCTGCCCTTTTCCATTTATTTAACATGAGCCATTTCTGTTCTTCTTGACAGAATATTCATTCTGCTTTTTTTCTTCTCTCAAAAGAGTCCCACTTTGCACACTAAAATTATATGAGCACCCTAGTCATTCATATGTATTTGTTCCTACTTTCTTGCCCTGTTAGACGCAATCTCACCTTTAAACCCAGTCGCTTCCTCCTTACTTTGGTTTATGTTTTGGTTACATCAGCTACGTAGAAAAATAACCTCAACAACTGGCTTAAAATGACACTATTTCTTTTTTTAAATCATTCTATGGGTTAGCCCTCCATTCTTTTGTGTCACGTCATGTTGATTAGGACAATGGGATAACTGGAAGGTCCAAAATGACTTTGTTCATGTGGTTGGCATTGGTGCTGGCTTTTAAGAAGGAGCTTAGCCAGGGCTGCTGTTGGGGCCCTCAGTTTTCATTGGATTCAAAACCAGGAGGGATAGACTTCAGTTCTAAGAAGGGAAGTCATATTAAGAAAGAGCACATGGGATGGGAAGGAAATGGTTCTGTTAGTCTTTGGGAATATTCTTTACCAGGACCAGCTTAATCACGGTGGCAAGCAGAATTCCAAAATCATCCTAAACATTCTGGATGCAGTGTAAACATTCTCTTTATAATCCCCTCTCCTTTACTATTTCCCTGGTGGCTCAGTGGACATGGGATGGGAAGGAAATGGTTCTGTTAGTCTTTGGGAATATTCTTTACCAGGACCAGCTTAATCACGGTGGCAAGCAGAATTCCAAAATCATCCTAAACATTCTGGATGCAGTGTAAACATTCTCTTTATAATCCCCTCTCCTTTACTATTTCCCTGGTGGCTCAGTGGTAAAGAATTTGCCTGCCAACACAGGAGACAGGTTCAATCCCTGGGTTGGGAAGATCGCCTGGAAAAGGAAATGGCAACCCATTCCAGTATTCTTGCCTGGACAAGCCCATGGAGAGGAGCCTGGCTGGCTACAGTCCATGGGGTTGCAAAGAGGTGAACACAAGTTAGCAACTGAGCAGGCACATGCATGCATTCCTTGAATGTAAATGGGGCTTGTGAATAAGATGTTACTGTCACTTCAATAATTAGGTTGCATTATAAGGCAAAGAGGAAATACGATAGTTACTCCTGTGATTCTGTTGTTGAAGCTGCCTGGAGATTTCCCTGCTGAATTTTAGCACCTGATGGCAGCAGTTAGTAGCCAAAGTGACTCCAAGTTGAGACTCAGGAACAAAATAGGGACCTCATACTACTAAAGAAAGAATTGAATTCTGCCTCAGTTCAGTTCAGTCCCTCAGTCATGTCTGACTCTTTGCAGTGCCATGGACTGCAGCACACTAGGCTTCCCTGTCCATCATCAACTCCAGAGTTTACTCAAACCCATGTCCATTGAGTTAGTGATGCCATCCATTGTATCTCATCCTCTGTCATCCCCTTCTCCTTCCACCTTCAATTTTCCCAGCATTAGGGTCTTTTCCAAGGAGTCAGTTCTTCCCATCACCTAGCCAAAGTATTGGAATTTCAGCTTCAGCATCAGTCCCTCCAATGAACACCCAGGACTGATCTCCTTTAGGGTGGACTGGTTGGATCTCCTTGCAGTCCAAGGGATTTTCAAGAGTCTTCTCCAACACCACAGTTCAAAAGCATCAATTCTTCAGCACTCAGCTTTCTTCATAGTCCAACTCTCACATCCATACATGACCACTGGAAAAACCATACCTTTGACTAGATGGGCTTTTGTTGGCAAAATAATGTCTCTGCTTTTTAATGTGCTGTGCAGGTTGGTCATAACTTTCCTTCCAAGGACCAAGTGTCTTTTAATTTCATGGCTGCAGTCACCATCTGCAGTGATTTTGGAGCCCAAAATATAAAATCTGTCACTGTTTCCATTGCTTCCCCATCTATTTGCCATGAAGTGATGGGACCGGATGCCGTGATCTTCGTTTTTTGGATGTTGAGTTTTAAGCCAACATTTTTCACTCTCCTCTTTCACTTTCATCAAGAGGCTCTTTAGTTCCTCTTCACTTTCTGCCATAAGGGTGGTGTCATCTGCATATCTGAAGTTATTTATATTTCTCCCAGCAATCTTGATTCCAGCTTGTGCTTCCTCCAGCCCAGCATTTCTCATGATTTACTCCACATATAAGTTAAGCAGGGTGACAATATACAACTTTGACTTACTCCTTTCCCAATTTGGAACCAGTCTGTTGTTCCATGTTGAGTTCTAAGTATTGTTTCCTGACCTGCATGCAGATTTCTCAAGAAACAAGTCAGGTAATCTGGTATTCCCATCTCTTTCAGAATTTTCCAGTTTGTTGTGATCCACAAGTCAAAGGCTTTGGCATAGTCAATAAAG
>SJYX01007690.1:0-20988 GCA_006410675.1 Oreotragus oreotragus | reverse complement strand
TGCAGCCATGAAATTAAAAAATGTTTACTCCTTGGAAGGAAAGTTATGACCAATCTAGACAGCATATTCAAAAGCAGAGACATTACTTTACCAACGAAGGTCCGTCTAGTCAAGGCTATGTTTTTTCCAGTATTCATGTATGGATGTGAGAGACTATAAAGAAAGTTGAGTGCCAAAGAATTGATGCTTTTGAACTGTGGTTTTAGAGAAGACTCTTGAGAATCCCTTGGACTGCAGGATATCCAAACAGTCCATCCTAAAGGAGATCAGTCCTGGGTATTCATCGGAAGGACTGATATTGATGCTGAAATTCCAACACTTTGACCACCTGATGCGAAGATTTGACTCATTTGAAAAGACCCTGATCCTGAGAATGATTAAAGGCAGAAGGAAAAGGGGACAATAGTGGATGGGATGGTTGGATGGCATCATTGACTCAATGGACGTGAGTTTGGGTAGGCTCCAGGAGTTGGTGATGGACAGGAAGGCCTGGCATGCTGCAGCTCATGGGGTTACAAAGAGTTAGATGTGACTGAGTGAGTGAACTGAACTGAACCGATTACATAAAAAGACAATAAGTATGACTCAGATTACAAACAAACAACAAATTGGCTTTCCTTTAACAATAAATTTTCTGTGATTTAATTACATAAAGTAAATACTCCCAGAACAAAGAAACAAATTGATTTTTAAAGGCCAATGATATTCCTTTATAGCTTTATCGTACAGATACTATAAAGTATATAAGATTGATGAAGTCAGCTAATATTAATGATGGAGAAATTTTAAAAATACATTGTTATTTGTCAAATAACAAAAAATTAAATATAAGCAAATTAATTGGAGCTCTATTTGAGAGAGCAGTTAAGATTTACAAAATCTGAAACAACTTTAGTGATCTTTTCTTACTATGAGAAGTACCAGTGAAAATAGAAATTTTAGCTAAACTTCATCAAGGTTTTATGCTGTGAAATATTAGCAAATTCAGTAAGTTCAGTAAATTAAAGTCATCTTTATCTGACGATTTGTTTCTCTGTCAGGTTTATTAATATGCAGTCCTTTGTGTGTACTGAAAAATAGTTGGACCTGATTTCTCTGATGTGGAAACTGAATATCCATGAATATTCTCTCACCTGTTTTCAGACTTTAAGTACATGTGCTTCCGAGAACAAAGAGGAGGAAGAATTTGATCAGTTTCTTGTTGAATAACTTCTGCTGAGTTAAATTATTATAAACAAGTATTATTAACAAATATTCTCTATCACTTCCACAGAAGTAAAATACGACAATATGCTCAGTATGTTTTCACTGTGAGTTCAGGTAACCATCAATCATCGTGTGAACAGAATGAATAATTGTTTTTAGAGCATACACATTTTTTCACAGTATATATGTTAATTAGACTTGAGATCAGAGTTTATGGTTTTTATATCTAATGATGTTATTGAAAATATTATTTTGGTAAGTATTTATATATCATATTATGAATCTGTTAAAAGACATATCAAGTCTCAAACTGTTCTAACCAATTCAACTGTTCTAACTGTTCAAACACTTCTAGGATTGTACAATGTACAGGAAACCTTGTTTTGTCAAAGCTCAGTCACTCATCAGAGAAGTGTCTTGGCATTTCTATAAATATTCTACATTTGAGTTTTCTCTTTTTTAAAGAAAGTTTATCCACATGAATTATTAGGGAAATAATATATAGTTGAATTAGAACAAAATTATTGTTATCTGAAATCTTTAGAAAAATATAAAAAATGAAAATCTTATAAGTTTATCAAATATACCACTTGGTCACTCAGAATTTGATTTGTAAAGTATTAAGGAAAGCTCCACAAATGCAATAATTGATGTTCCATGAGGTGCATGGTAACTGATTTATTAGTTAGATAGACAACTTAGAAAGGCCAGATAGACAAGAGAAAAAGGAAAAATAAATACACAGTTAATCAATCTGTCCAAACTAATATTTATACTTATAATACTAAATTTTCCATTTCCTTCCCTAAACTGCTTAGTAGATATTGGTTGTTATGAAGTAAATTGCATGTGGTTATTTGCCAGGCTTATTATTTCATTAAAAACGAACATATGTATTCTTTTTAATATCCCTTATATACAATATATATGCAATATATATAGTATGCGTTTACATATGTATATATATGCACATGTACATACATATATATATATTTTTTTTTTTTTTCTAACCAAAACTTTAGACTATTGGACCAAGTACTTTCCATCTTACTGGACACATCTTTTATTACAAATTGGGAAAAGTCTGAGAAATAAGCAATCATACAGAAAATAGAATTGAGAAAAGTCAATGTACTAAAATTACAGCAGATATAATGAACAGGAAACAAGCATGGAAACAAATGCTGTACTCCCTTCCTTCTAGAAAAGAACCCACAGACTACTTCTTAAAGCAGTGAAGAAAAACCTTCTGTGAAGAAGAGTGAAGAAGATCTCTTCTGTGAGATAACTTTTCCATTTGGAAAATTTATTATTCTTGCAACTTTATACCTGATTAACAGAAATGAATTTGTCCAAGATGGCTTAGTCAGTGCATACATATCATCAAACTAGAAAAAAAAGGAAAAACCTCAAAGCATTTTTTTTTAAATAGAGTGACTGACATGTGACTCTGGACTTTCTTTGGATATATAATCTTGAAATAAGACACTGTCTGGCATGTATAAGGAAGATGTCATAATTCACAATGAGAAACATACCAGAGGATTTTCACTGCAGAATACATGGCCGATTATATGTCCAGCCTTGTCTTCAGGTCTGTTCTGATGCCAGAGAAATTCTGAGATATAAGAAAAGTTTCACTACTGTCTGGATTGAATCTTTTTGATTAACCTACTGCTAAGTCACTTCAGTCGTGTCCGAATCTGTGCGACTCCATAGATGGCAGCCCACCAGGCTCCCCTGTCCCTGGATTCTCCAGGCAAGAACACTGGAGTGGATTGACATTTCCTTCTCCAATGCACGAAAGTGAAAGGTGAAAGTGAAGTCGCTCAGTTGTGTCCGACTCTTAGCGACCCCATGGACTGCAGGCTACCAGGCTCCTCCTCCCGTGGAATTTTCCAGGCAAGAGTACTGGAGTGGGGTGCCATTGCTAACCTAACATGTGTTAACTAAGTGCAGAAATAGTCACTTCTCTGATCTCACTTTGCAACTGATTTAAAATATCCTCACTAATAAGAATTATGCTCCACTTTTCTGTGATCCACAAGGAGAAATTTTTAAGGGTGACCCTACTATCTTTACGAAATTCTCTGCTTTCTACCGTGTCTGATCTCTGGAATTATGCAGTGAAAACTATTCAGAATAGGGACTGCTGATGATAAGCAAGATAGAACTCTCACCAGAGTACTCAGCATGTAACAATTTGTGCATTAGGATGCATTGAAGTGAAGTGAAGTGAAGTCGCTCAGTCGTGTCCGACCCTTTGCGACCCCATGGACTGTAGCCTACCAGGCTCCTCCCTCCATGGGATTCTCCAGGCAAGAGTACTGGAGTGGGTTGCCATTTCCTTCTCCAGGGGATCTTCCCAACCCAGGAATCGAACCCGGGTCTCCAGCATTCCAGGCAGATGCTTTAACCTCTGAGCCTAGGTAATGTTAATGTAATGAAAAACTCAACCCCCTCCCCACATGTCCATCATGACTTGCCAGGGACTCATCTCAACTCTTCAGTTTGATGATGTATTAGGCATCTAGAACTTTGTTGAGTACTGTGGTAAAGAACTGTGTATGGTGAGTTGCACACTGACAAAGACTTCTGTCTAGAAGTGAAATCCATTCCTTCATTAATATTTATCTGCCAAAGCTTGTTACATAACCATATCTAACTTCAAAGGGAAGGACATGGCACCATCCTATCAGGTGCTGGAAGAAAGAATGGGAATGTTTGTAAACTGTCCTAAAGTTATCATGCTTTATAATGAAAGTAACATCTTTTCAGCTCTCTTATATATTTTAGTGAACTGAAAAGCAAATGAAATATTTCTTAAAAGTTGAGAAATGGTGGTTTGCTATGCTCTACTTTATTGAGCAGAGACCATAAGACCTCACCTAATTGTGAGAACATAAATATTGATAAATATATCTTGATGATATATTTATGAAGTAATGATGCTACTGATTCACTCCTGAAGTCAAATTTTAAAATCTCTTAAAGATTAGTTTTTGAAAACTATCATTGTGGATAAAATGACCAGCTAAATATCAGAAAACTATTTTTTTAAGATAAATGACTTTTCACCTTAAATATCATTTCATCTTAAGCTTCTTTTATCATGTAAAAATTAGTTAAGAGCACAACCAGTGTTAAAATCATTTTACCTGTAATTGACCCTCCTGACAATTCTTTTTTAAATTCTTTCCACTCTGAGCTTTCATTACCATGATTACTTGTGTTTCTTCTTTTGCCTCTGGGTTACTTCTTAGGCTTTTGCCTTAGTGCCTTTGTTTTGGCCCTGTTTCTCAACAGTGGCATCAACCATGTATCAACCACTCTCCTCTTCTTTCTCACCTTTTTACTATTGCCAGGCAGCCTCCTTGATTCTAATTTCATTGAGTCACAAATCATCTGATGATGGGTTTCAAATCAAGTTCTCCAGTTCTGAGACATCTGCTAATCTTCAGATTCATATTGCCATTGTTTGCTAGATAGCTTTCTATAAATAAAACTCAAGTATTTAGCACTAAACACTCCAAGAACTGAACTAATTTTTACCTTCTATAACACAATGTAGAAGGTAAAAATCTTCTAATTTTTGTATAAAAAATGTTGATATCTATCTGCATCACATTTCTAGAAGCTTCCAAATTATTACTGATTCCTCTCTACTCTGTTTCCACATATTTGGTTCCCAGGTTCTCTAATACTTGAATTTGAAACACTCATTGATCTTCCTCAATCATTTTTTCAGTCTTTCCCATCAGTCTCTTGGTCCCTGATCTAAGTTAAACTTTTGTCACATCTAGCACCTTGAAAAGATCTCCTCGTCTTTACACACTGTCTCATCCATTACATCTTTCACACTGTGAAAATATTTATTTTCCTAAACATGAATCTGATCACTTCACTGCCTTTACAACATGTTCAGAAGTTTCCCTTCCCAAACTCTTCAGAATGGCACATGAGAGTCCTTGTTCAGACAGTATGTTTATTTACCACTGCATCTCTTTCCAGCACCATAAATCCTATGCTCCAAGGACTCTGGACACTTCCTTCTACCATGATGCAAAGGATTCTACCATGATTTGTTTTCAAATCCTGTTGTTCAGTCGCTAAGTTGTTTCCAACTCTTTGTGACCCCATGGACTGCAGCATGTCAGGCTTCCTTGTTCTTCATCATCTCCCCTTTCTCCTCCCGTCTTCAATCTTTCCCAACATCAAGGTCTTTTGCAATGGGTTGACTGTTCTCATCAGGTGGCCAAAGTATTTGAGCTTCACCATCAATCCTTCCAGTGAATATTCAGGACTGATTTCCTTTAGGATTGACTGGTTTGCTCTTGCTGTCCAAGGGACTCTAAATCAAGAGTCTTCTCCAGCACTCCAGTTTGAAACATCAGTCAAATCTTTACCTGCATAATAATCACCAGAGAAGCTTGATGCAAGTGATTCTCTGTTACCATCCAGAGATACTGGTTTAGATATTTGGGGAAAATCCAGGGATTGGTAGTTTCCCTATACATATGACTATGGAATACAGTCCAGGTGATTCATGGATAGTAATTTGAAAAAGTTTGCATAATGTATTATGCCATGATAGTTTTACCCTAGTTGGCTCTTTCTGCCTGGAAGTTACTTTCTTTTCTTTTTGTCTACATGAGTTGCTTATTCATTTTTCCAGAATCAGCTCTGAGAATACTTAGTTCAGCTTTATCAGCTGTTCTTTGCTCCCTGCCTCTGTAGGATTTTATATTGATATATTGTTTTATTTTTAAATTTGCTACATTTTAAAGTCATTGTTTGCATTTCTGACTAACCAACTATATTGACAATCCTTGATGGTAGCATTTCCATTTCAGTTCTAGTCTAAAGCAGATGTTTAATAGCTATTTACTGCATCTAACTGAACACATTCTACTTCTCTGTGGATATGATTTCTAAAGGGGAACACTATGCACCAGAGAAAACACATGTCAAAAACACCAACAAGATGTTCTTTGTTACATTTAAATAAGCCATTTTATCAGACTGGCAGATGACAGAATTTATTCAACAGATGACAGAACAGGATTCAAGTTTATCTCAGCTGGCTAGAATCACTGGAATAAAAATTGTATGAACAAATAGAGTAAGATATTTAGGTTAAAATCAGTCACTTAAAAGCAAGATATGTGAGTCTGATCAAATTTTAATAGTTCATATGAAAAATAATAAGATTTTACATGATGACAAAAGCAATATGACTCAAGGATGTTATTTGACTGGTAATGAAGCTAAAATCATTTCAGGCTGCATTCATAAAATCTGGTGCCCCAATCACAGGTTCGGAGGGTCTCTCCGTATGCTTCACTGAAGGGTTCAAATATTAAATATGTTCACACTGTGCCACCAGACAGGGGTATTACTAAACCAGGACTAGCCTAGAACATCGGTAAGAGAATATGCAAACAGTTTGGGAATGATCACTTGATACATCGTTGAAAGGCCTGCTTGGAAAGGAAAGAAGAGTAAATGGGGAGTGGCATCTGTTCTCAAACGTGCCAAACAGTATCATGGAAAAGGGATCCAAGGAACTGGGATCAAAGTCATGCTCTGAGAAGGCAAAATTTAGCTCAGAATAAATTTGTTTGAGTTTTACATTGGAATAAATATGCCATGAAATAACAAATTCCCCATTCCTGAATATTTTCAGCACATCTGTCATGGAAGCTTACCACTCCTTACCTGGGTGAGCCTTGTACTAGATGGTATCTAAGTTACCATCCCAGGATCCTAAGGTTCCTGTTTTATGAGTATAAACGTGTTTGCTGTCATATGTGACATGTTTTTCCAAAAGTTTCAAAATTCTTGCTCAAATTTAATAACTATTAATTTCACATAAAACACCCCATTGTAAGCTTTCCATCTAATCCTATCCCAGGCTAATAAAAACTCACCACACACACACACACACACACACCCCTTTCATACATGGTTCGCCTCTAGAAGAGCTGCCACTATGCCAGCTGCACATGTGGGATCTTCCTCACTGTCATTTCTCAGGTGTCCTTTCTTGGTTTGATACACAATAACAGGGCGCTTGTCTCATTCCTCTCCCACTGGCCTAGCCATGCTTGTGAATTGGGTCACGTCACAGAGCAGACTTGTTTTCACTGCCGTCACCTTTCCTCAGCCATCTTCATTTTATTTTTGCTTTATTTTGCACCTCTGGCTGAATTTTGCCTAATAAAAATACTTTGCAGGTAAAGAAAAAAATTCCTTGGATGATCAATTACAGTCATTATATTAAAGGACTGAGGATTATTGTCATAATGGAAGATATACAATTTTAGAAAAGAGGGAATTTTGTGGAAGTGTAGCTGTGGGAGGCCTTGTAACTTAAAAGGAAGACACTTGGGATGGCTTTGGGGGTAAGATCAATAAACAAGTAATGATAATTGTTAAAGATCTTTATAACTTATGAAATATTTTGCAAATATTATGTCACTGAATCCTTACAGCAAAGTATATAAAATGAGCATTATTAACCTTTCTGTAATTGGAGAAAGAGTGCTTAAGTAACTTGCTTGAAATCACATCAGTAATCCATGGCAGAGCTAGAAATCAGAGTTTTTGATTCTGAATTATTCATTCATTTAATTTATTTGGTAGATACATGCTTATGTAATTTCCACAATACTTTTAGAAGCTTTGTTTGAAGGATAAGGGAACCAAGGCTCTCAGAAGCAAATGAACTTTCCTAGGGGAAAATAATTAAGAAATGTTAGAGGTGGAATTTTAGTCCCTGTTTAATGATATCGGAGTCTGTTCTCCCTTCATGCTTCAGTAGGTAGAGAGTGGACTCTAGATTTTGTCTGTTACATTTAATTTACCTTTCTATCACTGTCTGAATTTGAAGATAATCCCTAAAGTAGGAGGGTAATCAAGAATTTTGGCACTACTTTGGAAAGCTGGAGTCATCCTCTTCAATTTGTTTCTTCTGCCATTCTTTATTGGCAGCTTAACCATGTATTGTCCCTTGCTTTGCTAGCCCATAGTGATTTTCTCTTTACATTCTAGCAGTTTTTCTGGTTATAATGTAAAATCTTGGTAAACTATTAACATATATGTAAAGTCAAGACTAATGCAAGAGTGACATATTGTATAGAAACTCATGGTGAAAGCTAATGCTGTTTGTGTACAGTTCTGATTGCTTTAGCAAGCTGGAAAACCCAGAGCAAATTTCTAAATTCCTAACCCACTGACGCTCATCTGGATTCTCAAGATTATTTAAAACCTTCATTATAGTAGGATGCATAGTTCTTAAGACAACACAAAACAATGCATGTAAATGTGCTTAGTCTGGTGCCTGGCACATTGCACATAAAATAAAAATTACCTAGGTGATTCCGTTAAATTATTGGGTTATAGCCAATGATGACTGAACATAATCAAGAAAAAAGATATAAAAGAAATATTTCAAAAGTAATTTCTATTTCTTTTAGAAAAGAAAGTTCAAGAACTTAGGGTGACAAAAGTCTTACAATGACTGATGTCAAATCTGGGCATTCAATTCAGAATCTTGAGGCTTTGTTTTGCTTCCAAAATGTAGACATCCAAGAGAAACACAGCACACACAGAAATGTAGCCCTGTAACCTAATAATAATGCACAGCTGAACTTTTCTGGCACTACTAATATATTTTCAGTTTCAGATGGCTTTAAAGCAAATTTCTCAAATATACTTCAATCTGGTTAGATACACAGCATTACAATAGCTACGTAGGAAAAGCAGAGTTTATGGTTCATCAGAAGTCTATTTTAGTTATGTGCAGAATGTCTGCTATACTCATTCGTGGCTGCACTTTAAAGACTTGGCCGTTAGACATTTATACATCCATTAATTAGCAGCTAGGCATGATTTAAAGGATAATGTTCCTGGCGTTCAGTGTATATGAAGCAGTAAACAGCTTTTGTAGAAGATTAAATGCTATAACAAATCAGAGACATTTGGTGACCCCCAGCAGCCATTTGTTGCCAGAAAACTGCAATGCTACAATTATTGTGCCAGGGGAAGAAACATATTCAGCTGATAGCACAACAAACAGAAGAATGCATTTGGATTTGCCTCTTGCATGTTTAGAAATACGGTTTCTTTTTTTTTCTCTCTCTCTTTCAATTGAATCCCATTTGAAGAAAAGTTCATATGTCATTATATACAATGTATTTAAACATACCATGGATTGAAAGGAGTTAACATATCTGGAGATCAATGTGTATTTGTAACTGAGAAGTTAGGGTCATGCAACTAACATGAAAAAATACAAAAATTCTAATTATTTGTCTTATTAACATGAATTTAAATCTAAAAGGTTTTTCCTATTCCTATTTATAGACTGTCAGTAAAAATATGGATATTATACTAAATATGTATTTCTAAATACAGTATTTTATAGGACATTATCAGAATATATTTTCATTTGATATAATTGAAATAAGATAAATTCTAATTATGGTTTGGAAAAATCTATTAAGTTTTATAACTTAGCAAATTCATTTGGATTATGTAGTATATGGATAAAGATCCTGAAAAATAAACTAATTGAAAGTAAAACAACATCTTTCTAATACATTTATAACTGGATTTCCAAGTTATTTTACCATTAATTAATTAGAAATTTTAAAACAACAAGAAGTAAATAGTCACCAGGAGTAAAAAAGATGTTTGATAACCTGTTGTAGTCAATGCCTGGAGAAAAGTCTTTTAATGCATATACATGTTTACGTTCTAGGCTTACTGGAAAAAATTACATGGTTTAGTAAGCTGGTTTAGCTCTCAATAAGAAGAGAATTTCCACTCTTCTTTCTCAGTAATTGGATTTGGTATGCATTGAAAAAGAAACAGCACCTTGCACCCAGCAGTGTTAGTAACCCATTTTATGATCATACAAAGGCTTCTCACACCACGTGTTGATCACCATAAATGCTTGTCTAAAACACTTCTCTCTCTCCCTTCCTGGGGCCTTTTTTCGCCAGGCCCATGTGGTTAGGGATGGGGGTGGCGAGTGGTAGCAAAAACTTTAACAGGAATCCGGGATCCTCATTTTCAGTGTTCCTATTAGATTATTCTAAAGCAGAGCTCTAGAACGTGTCATCGGAAGTTTCTAAGTCTCAGAATTGCTTTAACACTAAAGATGCATTTTGTTTGGAGAAGGAGAATGCTGCCCTCCATGAAATCTGTATCTTTTTTTAAATGGCTACTGGGGAAGAGACATTCCAAAGGTTGGAAGCACTGCTTTAATACTTGCAGAAAAGGCTGCGGATGCACCGAGGCATCTGCCTTCACTGTGACTAAAATGTTTACTTTAGCAAACACTGCTCTATTAAATTTCAAAGTGGTGCTCTTTGAATTTTAAATTGTAAAGGAAACCTGGCCTCCATTCTTGAAAGCTTTGGTTTAAACATAAAAAGGAGAAAGTTGCTTTGAAGTTTAAATGAGATGCATGAACTCTCCTTTTTTTCAGAGTCTGAAGAACTTACAGGGAGAGCCTATGTGCTATTTATTATTCTAACTTATGACTTAAGTGATATTCTTATTTCTTTCACCCTTGACCACTTCTCCTTTATAAAAAAAAAAAAAAGTAGGGCTTGGATGGTAATGTGAGTTTTCATTTATTACTCTCCGAATCAGGGAATGTACGTAAGAAGATAATTTTATGCACTTTTCTAAACAAACCCATTTTATTGTTCTTTAATGGACATCTAATTTTTCAAATTATATCTAGGTTCCAGAGGTTTTATTGGTGCTGTTCATACATTTCTCTGAAGCTTACTGTGTTCATATGTAGTAAAAATGCAGAAAATTTGTATTTTTGGCATAGATGCACACCTTAATGAGTATTTATTAGGGCAGATGAGTGCTTGCATAATTGAACAATTCATGGACCAGAGATAATTGAGCATTACAATAAGTTATGTCACCTATTTACAAATGGGAGCCATTAACTCCCTACTTTGCTTACTGGAATGAACTTTTTAAACCAAATAATTACAAATGCACATTCACAAAATAATCCTTTTCAGGGTCAGTACATTTCTGTCTAACTTTGATGAATAATAATGATCTTGATAGTACTGAGTTTATATTTTTAAATGAAATAAGCATTTTATCATAAAATCTGTTAAAATATCACTCTTAGCAAGTAAATACCTTAAATAAAATCATTGTGAGGATTTTATAATATTGAGCAAAATCTATCTAGTTCATTTCATATTTTCTTCCTAAAAATTCCACATAAAATTTAAAATTAAAAAATGTATGGCATTGTTTTCATTATATAATTTACATTTTTGTCTTAATTCAATAACATCTACCACCAGTAAGATCTTTTCAAACAGAATATATTCTTATTAAAATGAAAAAGAGATGGCTAATTTGTTTTTGAATATGGCAAGAGAAGAAAACCATTTGGAATTTGTTTTTTATTCTCTAAATATCTCTTTTAGAGTCCTTCCTTTACTTCTGTCTTCAATATTTGCATTAAGATACTAAGGATATTTATACAAAATACTGAAAATATTTAAGAACCAGGGGCTTCCCTTGGGGGCTCAGATGGTAAAGAATCTGCCTGCAGGGCAGGAGACCTGAGTTTGACCCCTGGGTCAGGGAGATCCCCTGGAGAAAGGAATGGCAACTCACTTCAGCATTCATTCTATGGACATAGGAGCCTAGTTGGCTACAGTCAGGAGGCTGCAGAGTCAGTCCCAACTAGTCAACTAACACTTTCACTTTCAGGCATTGTTCAGTTCAGTTCAGTTCAGTTCAGTTGTTCAATCGTGTATGACTCTTTGGGACCCCATGAATTGCAGCACGCCAGGCCTCCCTGTCCATCACCATCTCCCGGAGTTCACTCAGACTCACATCCATCGAGTCAGTGATGCCATCCAGCCATCTCATCCTCTGTCGTCCCCTTCTCCTCTTGCCCCCAATCCCTCCCAGCATCAGAGTCTTTTCCAATGAGTCAACTCTTCGCATGAGGTGGCCAAAGTACTGGAGTTTCAGCTTTAGCATCATCCCTTCCAAAAAACACCCAGGGCTGACCTCCTTTAGTGTCTTATTAAAACAGTTCATAAGAATGGGCATCTGCCAATTGAGACTGATGCTGACTGATAGCCTGCAAAGCCACCCACCCCAGACATACCAGTTCTGGCCAAAACGCATTCTCCAATCTTAGAGGAAGCAAAAGGAAAGGAACAGGGGGCTCCAGGAACTGAGTAACTCTCTTTTCTAGTATTACCCCAACTGCTGTTTTGGGGAAGAATATCTACCAGCAGTAACTTGGGGTCAGACAAATTCTAATAAATGCCACATGCCATTTTCCACTTTGGGAGATATCACATGCACATTACAATTTTAGTTAATGCAGTAAGGTAATCCTCAAGGGCCCATAGTTGTTTGACCTGGTGCCTAGCACTTAACAGTAACAATATCAAGAAGAAGCAATGCAACTATAATTTTTATAGCCAAGTAATCTCTGCATAAAAATATCTTTGCAATTTAATTCGACATAAGGATTACCTTTCTAATGTTAAAGGTGTACAGTCATGGAGTAGAATGACTTGTGAGGTAGTGAGTTCCCTATCCTTGCTGGTATTCCAGCAAAGACTGATATTTCTTTAAGTAGTCTGATGTATTAAAAAGATCTCTATGTTACTTTCTTTTGTACTAATAAACCCCTTAAAAAGTTCAAAAGTCTATGATTTTTAATGCCTTACTTAAAATTTCATATTTCATACTTATCAATTTGAACATTAAGGAATTAAATAATTTATCAGATAAAGGAACCATATCTAACACTTAAAATCATAATTATATGTGTATGAATAACTATGTATCACTAGTATATATTTAAGTCAATGTAAACTGCTTTGTTCAGTGTGATTGGAAATTAATTCAAATGATTTAACTTAAATTATGTATAAACTATATAAACGACAGATTAGACATCTTCTGAAATAACTGACATGAATGAAAACCAAACCACTAAAAAGACTGTCTTGCTTTAATGCCAAATAGTTTTAAAACACTAACAGGTTTTTAAACGCTTTTGTTCTACCATGCTTTTTAAATAGCATGTCAAGTATAATGTTTAAAATAGTAAACACTTGTTTCATATAAATGGTAATCTTTATGTCAATTTCTACCAGATATTTAGGAAAGCCTTTAGATGTGAATCACATGTTGGCCTTCCCTGAGGATTCTCAACAGGCAAATAATTTGCCTAAAAGACATGTGCTTATGACCAGATGCCTCTCAATGTTATCAATATCCTTTTTTGGAATGTTTAAGGACTGTTGTAATAATGTCATGTGAATAATGAAGTGCCTTAAAAACCTCTGAACTTCAGAGTGAAAAAGAGAGAGATACATCTTTGCAAAGAGGTACCTAAGGGCTTTTACTCTCTCTGATAATAATAAATATATGCTCTTGAGTGTACTGATGTTTGTGACATCAAATAAATAGTAAAGTTTAACATTCTTGAGCTACAACATATTGTAAAGTTTTCATAAAAAGATAGTATGTTTTCTAACTACACTAAGTATTTTTAAATCTCCATATTTCACTGAAATTTTCCCAAACAAATATACTAACCATTAAGCATCATTGGAACAAACGGATCTATCTGAAAGGCTAAAAGAAATTTTGAATTAGTACTGTGCAATATCTATAGTGGAAAACTTTAAATTATTTCAGACTTTTAGAGATAGGTTTGCCTTTGCTTAGGGCTTGGATAATTTCTCTGATTTACTTGATTTAAATGAGACAAGATTACTACGTAATGCTGTAACTCAATCGTGCAGTCATCCAGGGTACAAGTGAAACATTCAGAAACATTTTCACATATGTAATCTGTATAGACCATAAGGTTATGATTAGGAAATCTTAGGAATATGTATGACTATGGCAGAAGCAGTACTATCAGCCCCTTTATCTTCTTGCTATAGACAAATATCCTCAAGGATGGAAGATTGCCTGTTTATTATTTTAGGAGTCAAGAAAGTTCATATTTCTAATGGTACTAAATTTAAAAAAAAAATGACTTACAAGCCATGAATAAATGCAACAATATGCTTTTTCACTCCAAATTCCCATTACCAAAAGTACACAAATTAGGAGGATTTCATAAAAGTTCTAGCATGTAGTTTTTCCTTAAGAGTTCTCAGCATGTCATGTAGAGCCATTTTCCACTCATTCCATTTTGTTAATGGAATAAACACATCATGGGAATATTTTTATTCTCTGTAAATTCTATAGTCCAAATAAAGTCACTCAACTTTCATAAAATATCCCATCTCACATTACCCATTGCACAAGTCAAATGTGAATTTTCAACTGGCTTTTAATAAAGGTTTAAAGTCCTTAGATACAGACTTTTCCATTGGTTCTTATTATAGCTGTTTACCTTATATTCTTACAAACTTCTTTTCTGTTTAGATACTGATATATTTGCATAAATTGTTAGAGAACTTAGTAAAGCATTTATTACTAGATTTTTTGATGGTTCTTTTATGCTTTGCTATGTTTGTTTCATCCAAAATCTTCCAATAGTTTCCTTTCTTAGAGATGTTCAAAATCATAGTGACATATTTTATTAAATGAGCAAATATATATTAAATAATACCATATGAAAATCAGTTTGTTAAATGTTGTGGAAGACAAGAGATAAATCAGTATTGGTCTTGGACATCAAGGTCTAGGGGAAGCATGTATAGAAATAATTCTTAATTCCTAAAATCGGAGATGAAACTCTCCAGGATAAAAGAATCCAAGGGGAAAAGGAGAGATAATTTCAGCAGTGGAATTTTAGGGGAAAGTTTCCACAGGTGACCAAAATATTACATGGAGAGAGAATTCCCATTATTGGCAAGCAGTGTCAGCTTCACTGGGATTTCTGAGAATTATGGCCTAGTAAAGTATGTGGTGCAATGTCTTCAATCCAAAATCAAAACAACATATTTCTAATAGTACTCCATTTATTATCTGAAATGTTATCTGAATTTTCAGTTTCTTCCTCAGTTTCTACCGCTGTAAACTACGTCTTTTCTAATCTATATTCATAAGACTTTATGTAACTTTTAGAAACAAATGGAATAATGTGCAAAAAAGCAATTTGAAAATTGCTATTCAAAATAGCAGGCCTTTTGGTTAAGGTCTTTATGTATATTTAAGATACTGATATCAATTTTTGAGTGAAAATTCTTGAGAAATATAAAATGTAAATATATTACTGATGCATCACTACCTTTTATAAGAAGAACACCCCTATTTTAAGGAGATACTAGAAAACGGATCTGCTATGAAAGTCAAGGGAGATGTCTACCCTCAGATTTCAGGCCCTAACTAGCTACAAAGAGGCAAGGGATATCCCTCTGATTATTTTTTTTTTCCTTCAGAAAACATTAAGCACTCCAAAAGGAAAATAAAAAGATAAAGAAAAATTTATAAGGTAAGTGTCATCTATTCTGTCCCCAGTCTATTTATGAAGGCATGAAAAAACACAACAACAAAAAAATTGCCTTTTGAAAGTTAAAAAAAAACCACAACTTATTTTAATAGCAAAATGTGAAACATGATTTAAAAGAACATCAAAATAAATAAATCAGAATCCAAGGAGATTCAGACTTTCTTATGCTCAGATTATCCTTATAGACCATATGACTACACTCCTCGCTCTGTAGATGGAGTTCTCTCTCTTAGAAGGATCCTTAATCACTCTAAGTCACAATGCTTTACCTTTTTAATGGAAAAGAATTCAAATTTCCCTTGCATTTTGCTGTTAAAATCATAACTCTTCTCTAAAAAATCATGGAGTAGTCCAATGAGTTATTGGTACATTACTGCTTTAATAATCAAATAATTGGAATTCATATAAATCAAAGTATTAAATTGTCATATTTTATTGGTAAACTCAGAACAAGGATTTTCATACTATTCAAAAAACACAGTTTGAGAATAAATTGAAATCTCTAAGAGATAATCACAATATAGTAAAAATCACACTCAACAGGAAAAGGTAAAGATTGTAAGCATATTCAAATTCACATCATATTTGTGAACTCCTGAAAAATCTAAAGTCCTGGACATAGCAAAATACAGTTGACCAAAAGAAAAAATCACTTGAGATTTTCTCTTTGTTCACTCAAAGATGATCACATGATATACTCCCATTTTTAATAGAAACTACTACATTAGGCAAACTATTTAAATATTAACAAGTTTTCATCAAATATTAACCTTGAACACATTAGAGACCATTTCAATCTAAGGAATACAATAAAACATATACAGTTATGGTGGCATATGATTAGTGGTACTTTGTAACAAGCAATTTCACTTTACATTACATATTCTAGAGGAAACAAGTTTCGAAAGGAATTAAAAAGGGGTACATTTTACCTAAAGGTTATGAACTGACAGTGTTTTGGAAATTTCCTCACACTTCATAGAGTGATTTATTCTTATTTAGGCAATACTAAATGTACTGAGAAATTTGAGTGCTGTTTTTATAATTTTCAAGAAAGAAAAATAAAGGAAAGGTCAGCAATAATAGTGCCTTTCAGTTTAGGTTAAAAGAAAGAGTTATATACTTGTCAATGTTGTTTCTGTGTAACCCTGAAGGAGACAAATGTGGGCGTATTCACAGAAAATAAGTGAACAGTGATAATTATTTCCATTTATTGTTGCTTCCACTTTACAAGATTGCAAAGTTCATTTACAAGCTTTTTGACAAAAACATAGGACTTTCAAATCAACTCATGTAGGAAGATGTAGAGCCAAATTTCTAATCTTTTAGGGTGTAAACATAGACAAGACCTCTATTGTAATTACACCTATTGTAATCTCAAAGAAAATTAACTTCATGGTACAAAAAAAAAAAAAAAAATTGACCAAATTTCATATACTTTGTTTAGCCTTACTTTTAAAAAGCTTTATCTTTAATAATAAAGGATTCGATCTCACAGCTAGAGTTTTGACTCTGCATTAAGTAAATATTTATTTCCTTTTTAAATTTTATTTCTAGCCTAGAGCATTAGTTTTATATATATTTTTTTCCTTCTGTAAGCTTTAAACTAATGCTGCTAATTAAAATAGCTGGACATTTCTACTAAGTTATCCAAACTAATCTAAAACATTTGAGATCCATCTGATCTTATCATCATAAAGGCAGAAAATATGTCAATGCAAAAATTTCTTTATAGACATACAAGCATTTGGTTCCTAATTTCACTGACACTGAGTTTCTAGGCAACAGCACTTTTCTACCCCCCTCATAATTGTCTTAGGGAGGTGTGTATGACTCTTGAATAAAAAAAAAAAGTTTTGGTTCACTGGTGTTTATGCTCTGAGGTACATGCAAAGCTAAGACATTGTAGTATTACAAGGGCAAGCTTAATTCCAAACTAGACATTTTAAACATTTCAAATTCAGTACTTGAATTTTCAACTTATTTAATGGAAATGCAACATCATCATGATACAATGTGATTCATAATTAGCAAAACTGCAAGATACTTTTTTATATCCCAAGTTCATTTTCATTAGCATATGAAAATGTATACTAGTCAACAAAATGGTTGCCAGTTCAAGATTCTACAGGATTTATTATCCTCATTGATCCTAAATGAGAGTCATCCGACTGAGTGGTGTCCTTCCATCCACAAGAATGGGCAGCTTTGCTCTTTATTTCTGCAACTGGCCTTTGGCTGCTTTATTTATTTTGTTTTAATTGTTACAACTCAGACATCTCAGTAGCTTCTTCATATTTGTAAATCCGGAGATTACCTCAAATGCTGTTTAGTCACTAAGTTGTGTCCAACTCTTTTGAGACCCCACTGTCTGTAGCCCACCAAGCTCCTCTGTCCATGGGGTTTCCCAGGCAAGAATACTAAAGTGGGAGGCTACTTCTTTCTCCCTGGGACCTTCCCAACCTAGGGATCAAATTTGTGTCTACCGCATTGGCAGACAGATTCTTTATTGCTGACCCACCAGGGAAGTCCCTTACTCTACATTTTTTTTCAAAATTTGTTTTCCCATACCCTCCATTGATTGGCCGATAAATGTATTCTTTTTTCATTCCAAAGGTTTATTACACACACACACACACACACATACACTTATGTATATGCATGCACATACACACATATGTACATATGTATATATAAAGGTTATTATATATATAGATTATTTATATATATATATATATAATATAAGGTACACAAGTAATAAAAAGCATAGACCTATATCAGTGATCCACTAGAAATATTTCAGTTTGGTTGTTCAGTCGTGTATGACTCCTTGCAACCCCATGAACCGCAGCCCGCCAACTCCAACACCAACTCCTGGAGTTCACCCATGCCCATTGAGTCAATGATGGGCATGAGAGGAACTCTCATGACTCTCATCATGAGTCAAGGGACTCTCAAGAGTCTTCTCCAACACCACAGTTCAAAAGCATCAATTCTTCGGCACTCAGTTTTCTTTACAGTCCAACTCTCAGCTTGCCATTTAAGTCAGTGTTAACTTTGACATCTATTAACCCCCACCCATAATAACAATTTTCCTTTACTCTATGCACTTCAGTTCAGTTCAGTTGCTCAGTTGTGTCTGACTCTTTGTGACCCCATGAATCGCAGCACACCAGGCCTCCCTGTCCATCACCTGGAGTTCACTTAAACTCACATCCATCGAGTTGGTGATGCCATCCAGCCATCTCATCCTCTGTCCCCTTCTTCTCTTGCCCCCAATCCCTCCCAGCATCAGAGTCTTTTCCAATGAGTCAACTCTTCGTGTGAGGTAGCCAAAGTACTGGAGTTTCAGCTTTAGCATCATTCCTTCCAAAGAACACCCATGACAGATCTCCTTCAGAATGGACTGGTTGGGTCTCCTTGCAGTCCAAGGGACTCTCAAGAGTCTTCTCCAACACCACAGTTCAAAAGCATCAATTCTTCAGTGCTCAGCTTTCTTTACAGTCCAACTCTCACATCCATACATGATCACTAGATGGACCTTGGTTGGCAAACTAATGTCTCTGCTTTTCAGTGTGCTATCTAGGTTGGTCATAACTTTCCTTCCTACATAGTGCATTTTTTATGTCATGGCCATTTAAAAGTCTCTGCATAAACACTTAAGTATCCTCTTTGGACTACATAGCTGATTTTGAGACTTTGGTGACAGATTGTGCCAGTCCTGGGGCCTCTTGCACCCAGTCTGTTCCCTCTTCCTCTGTCCCATTCTTCCTGGAAGATTTCCCATCTTCCAAGGGCTTTCCCAGGATCTGATGTTACCTGGCTTCTGGCTTCATAAAACATTGAAGAGACTGGTAGGATTTTGGAAGGCAATGAGAAGGGAAAAATAGTTATTGATGCCTTCATCTTTGCTGGGCAGTTTATTCAACTGTGGTGTGTCTGTGGTTCAAGATTGTTTCTGAGTGGCCCACTGTGGTTTCAGCTTTGAAAGGATGACTTCTGATCTCTAGCAGTATCATCTTTTCATCCCCCGCAATCTAAGAGTGCAATCTGCTATCACTAATCTCTGGGTTATTTCATCCTCCCTTTTATGGCTTCACCCAAGTCACATCAACTTTGTAACTAATTTCCAGAATTAAGGGCCCTGTTACAACATTTTTCAGTTCAGTTCAGTTCAGTCGCTAAGTCATGTCTGATTATTTATGACCCCATGAACTGCAGCATGCCAGACCTCCCTGTACGTCACCAACTCCTGAAGTCCACCCAAATCCATGTCCATTGTGTCAGTGATGTCATCCAGCCATCTCATCCTCTGTTGTCCCCTTCTCCTCCAGTCCTCAATCTTTCCCAGTATCAGGGTATTTTCAAATAAGTCAGCCCTTCACATCAGGTGGCCAGAGTATTGGAGTTTCAGCTTCAACATCAGTCCTTCCAATGAACATCCGGGACTGATCTCCTTTAAAATGGACTGTTTGGATCTCCTTGCAGTCCAAGGGACTTGCAAGTCTTCTCCAACACCACAGTTCAAAAGCATCAATTCTTCGGAACTCAGCTTTCTTTATAGTCCAACTCTCACATATATACATGACCACTGGAAAAACCATAGCCTTGACTAGACGGACCTTTGTTGACACAGTAATGTCTCTGCTTTTTAACATGCTGTCTAGGTTGATCATAACTTTCCTTCCAAGGAGTAAGCGTCTTTTAATTTCATGACTGCAATCACCATCTACAGTGATTTTGGAGCCCAGAAAATTAAAGTCAGTGACTGTTTCCACTGTTTCCTCATTTATTTGCCATGAAGTGATGGGACCGGGTGCCATGATCTTAGCTTTCTGAATGTTGAGTTTTAAGCCAACTTTTTCACTCTCCTTTTTCACTTTCATCAAGAGGCTCTTTAGTTCTTCCTCACTTTCTGCCATAAGGGTGGTGTCATCTGCATATCTGAGGTTATTGATATTTCTCCAGGCAATCTTGGTTCCAGCTTGTGCTTCCTCCATCCAGCGATTCTTATGATGTACACTTCATATAAGTTAAATAAGCAGGGTAACAATATACAGCCTTGACGTACTCCTTTTCCGATTTGGAACCAGTCTGTTGTTCCATGTCCAATTCTAACTGTTGCTTCCTGACCCGCACACAGGTTTCTCAAGAAGCAGGTCAGGTGGTCTGGTATGCCCATCTCTTTCAGAATTTTCCACAGTTTATTTTAATGCACAGTGTCAAAGGCTTTGACATAATCAATAAAGTAGAAATAGATGTTTTTTCTGGAACTCTCTTGCTTT